>JAPPVO010000007.1:52976701-53062242 GCA_030407325.1 Camellia japonica
GAGCTACCATCGCGAATTGAATCCATATCACAAATCACACTTCTATAGTTTTGATAAAAACAAACAGTGATCTGCTCTGATACTAATTGAAAAACCTAAGTGATTCGTGATTCGGACCATAATTAATTGCAACAATTTCCAAACAATTAAAACTAACAATCTAAATCATCTAACACGTACGAAAGTGATTTAGATTGTTGCTTCAAAAATCAATAAATCAACACAACCTATTTTTACATGGAAAAATCATAATTGGAGCACCTCTAATTGTGATTAAAAAATCACGAGCGAAACACCACTAATCAATCCACTATGAAAGAAAGAAAGAATACAAATTTACCAAAACAAATTACCCAAGCTCAATCAATTTGTCTTTAACAATCTGTATCTCTTTCACCATCGCCTTTGTCTCGGAATTGATCAGCTTGATATTGAATCCACAATATCCATGTCGAATCAACGACCACGCACAGCTTTGAACTCCTTCGAATACTCCACACTTGAATCTCCGGAATCCACCAAAGAAGAACTTCTCTTGTATTGATAAAAAACAAACCAACAACCCTTTGATTTTAACTCTCTTGATCTATGAATAAACTCAAAGAAATCAAAGGAAAAACGGAACAAAACCTCCAGAAGAAAACCCTAAAACCCCAAAAAGAATATCTGGAAGCCGTACCCTAAATTCTGACTGAAACGCAAATTTATAGCAAACAGATCCGTGATTACCGCTCAAGCGCAGGAATTGCCGCTTGAGTGGTGGGACTTAAACGTGTGTTTCTGAACAAGGACCTACGCTCGAGCATAAAAACACAACGCTCGGTACTTTTGCAGACAAGCCAAACTACAGAGAGTGTAAGTTTTTCGCTTGAGCGCAGATTTCACCGTTTGAGCGGGAAAGCCCAAAACAAAGGAAAAAATACAATTTTCAAACACAAATTTGTTCGTGGAATTGGCAACACAAAGGGACCTAACAAGTATAATAAGGAGTTTTTTTTTAGTGTTACATTTGAGAAAAGTACACCAAGGATTGGGAAAAGTGTTACACTAGAGTGTTGTGTTTTGGAAAAGTGTTACATTAGAGTGTTACGTTTTTATTTGTAATATGGGATTTCTTCCACAAGGAGGGAAAATCCAAAACTTCTATAGTGCGGATTGTCCAAATGTGTAATTTTAAATTTAGAGGAACCCACTTTTATCCCTAAAAAATTAAACCCAAACATATAAGTTACTACCATTTTGTGTAATTTTCACTTTAATGGGACCTTTGGGTTTATAAAAAAAAAGGGAGGACTAAGCAGTTTATAAGATCACAATTTGGGATTTATTAGTGCTTCACCCTTTTTTCTATTGTTGAATTTATTTAATTTTCTTTACTTTACTAATTATAATTATGGATAACTTTTCCAATTTGTTAAGAAAAGGAAATGAAGTACGTTTAATAATAAAAATAATAGTCTCGTAAATAGAAGTTCAAAATACAAAATGTTTAATAATGTAAAAGTACATAACATGAAATTTGAATTTTGTTGAATAAATTTAACATAAGAGAAATAGATATAAGTTCATATTCAAATATAATTAAGTAAAAAAGTAATGAAAACATAATAAAAAGAGAAAATAACAATATATACAAAATTTATTATAAAAAAAAGAAGAAAAAGTGTAACGGTCGTAATAGTGTTGTAGCGGCAATGTAACGGCCTCTACGACCTTCACGTAATAGTGGTGGCCGTTATGGTCTTGAATTTCTGTCACACTGTTATAGCAGCTGTAATGGGTAACGGTAACCACCACAGCCTTTACATAACGATGTTATGTAATGATTACGATCGCTTTTTAAAACCTTGAACCCACCATTTTAATAAATATTCGAACTTACTATGCTACATAAGAATCTACATAGGAGGTGAATTTTGTTGAACTATTTTGGTAATATATAATAGCACTCTTAACTTTTACCTTCGGTAAAGTTTTATGATAAAATAAATTGAGTTTATTTTAACTTATAAATAAATTGATTTTAAAAGCTAATTAGAATGGATTCTTAATTTTCATTTAGAGAAGCTATTTTTGTTGACAAAATATTTTAAAATCCTTTGTTTTCCCTTAAAAGTTACCATCGTGCTCGTATGTAAACAACCCATGTAATGACTCGGATTCTAATTCATATCAGATTGGTATTGATGGGTTGGCAAGTGAACTTTAAATATTATAATTGAGGATACCTGGGTGATGTTTGGAACCTTGATTGAAGCCTTAACAAAGTGTTTAGGCAAGATTAGATCAAAAGCCCCACGTTTGAGTTTTCGTTTTTGACCAACCTTCACTCTTTTGCTCTTTTCTCCTTCCATACTTTGAATTTGGATGTAAGGCTAGAACCATTGGAAATCTTGTTTTCGGGGCTTTGATTTGGACAAAAGAACCACCTAAAACGGAGTCCGAACGAGAGAGTTATGTCTGTTCCAATTTTGAGTTTCTGTGCTGGAAGCATGCTCGCTCGAGCGAGCTTTGCTTCGCTCGAGTGAACAGTGTGTTTTTTAGAGATTCTGAGAGCTTCTTTTCTCCACTCGAGCCAAGCTTCCTTCGCTCGAGTGAAGGGTACGAATTTAGCGTGTTTAAAAATCATTTTTGGTCCACTTTTTCTTGGTTCTCTCTTGCTCTTTCTCTTTTTTCTCCCTTTTTTCCACCATTATTGTGCGTTTCAAGCTTTCAAGCTTGAGTTTCATCCCCTTCCTTTCAATTTTCACCCCATGTTCCTTATATCAAAACAAAGAGCACGCCTAGGGCTTTCAATCTATCTAAGCGGATCGTCTTTTCATTGAAGTCGAAATTTTGGGTTTCTCTCTCTCCTTGTTTAAGGTAGGGATTTTCCTTACTTCTCTTCAATAATATCGTGTGGATAGATGTGTGATAATTTCTATTGCATAAAACCCTCATTTTGAGGAGATTTTTAAAAAGACATGTGAAGGAAGCTAGGGTTTTTAAATTATGGAAGTTGAATTGATGATTTAAGTGAAATATAAAATGTTTAGGTCATGAGAATGTGGTTTTGTGTCAAATAGTAAAAAGTCCTAATTTATGTTTAATCCTAGCTATGAAATCTATATTGGGAATGAAGAAAGCTTCAATTGGCATTTGATTTATGAAATTAAGTTCATATTTTGTAGAGATGAGAATAAATAATGATGAATAATGGTTGGAAAATAACTATTGTATAGAAAGATTATGTTGGAGAAATTAATATGAGTAATTAAATTAATTAATTAATTGGGGATAATTTATGATGATTATTGTGTTGTGAAATAGAGTATGAAGACTTGATAATAATGTGGAAAAGTTAAGAGACCAATGGAATATAAGAATTGAGAATGTTTCTAGAAATGTGCCATATGATCTTTAGTAGATGTGCTATTGGATGAATTTTGTGATAAAAATAATGAATGTTGTTATTGGTTTTGTTGGGATGGTAACAACGAATGACTTGATGAATACTAGAGAATGTTGTGGAACAGAATGAGTACGTGTTATCGAGCTAATAAGTAATGGAAATGATGAATGAATGTGTTGGCTTTGCCCACAATCATAATGAGCAATGACTTAAGGAATTGATGGATTGAGATGTTGCCTTGGGGTCCGTTTCCCGCCGTATTTGAGCCGGCAAAGTGTGGCGCTTGATAAAGGTTCTGTTTTCCTTCCGGAGAAGCGCCCGGTAAAGCGTGAGGTTCTGCGTTCCTTCCGGATTGTGTGGAATGATTATAATGAGATTTGAACACGTGTTTGAAATAATGGAAAGTGAATAAACTTAATTGGGTAAAGTCAAATATATGGGATTGTATGGGTCCTTTTTATGTGGATTGTAAGGGGTTATGATTTGTTGTGACATGTAGAAGAATGACTTCTTGTTATGTTCATACCCCTAGGTAATGTTAGCTAGGGATTCTTGAAAAGACTTTTTTTGAAAAATATATTTGATTGATATAGAAACAAAAGAAAGAGTTTTTCTTGAAAAGTTTTCATGATTTTTTTATTTATGAGAATGGTACTACCTATATGTATTGTAATGTGAATATGAAAAGGGCACAATGAATTTATATTTATATCACTCTTTAGCATTTCATGACCACATGTATCTAGGGACCTTATTGTTTGGAATCAGGAAAGATTCCTACTGGACTTTGTGTTCATCCCAATTATTTTAAACTTTTTTTAGGAACAAAGTTTGGGACACCGGATTGAGGATTGAAGAGTTTATTTTCTATTACATGCCATAGTGTAAATGGGAGATATTTGTTGTAATGAGAGATTCATGTGTAATTCAATGTGAACCTTGACATGCATTATTGTTGTATTTATTCAAGAGATAATAATATATATTGTAACTCCATGTAATGAGTATTTGTAATTATAATTGTAGTTAATAAAGTGGACTTGTATGGAGGGTTTTGGTTATATTTTCAAGTAATAAAAATGTGGGGTGTGACAACCCACCCCCTTATTAAAAGCTATAATGTAAAGGCAAATATTAAAGAGTGTTCTTGAGTATTGCTTCATATTAAAATTGATGTAAAAAAGTGAATTGAAAACAAGGTTGAAATATTAATTTATAATCACAAATGTTAGACACCTCAAAAAAAATTACCAACAGCTCCAAAATTATTATACTTTTATAGTCCAAATTTACTGCAATAATAGCTGAGCATTCATTGCACAGGTCTCTTTTACTAGTACTAGGATTGTACAAACAATCAATTCACTAGTAGAAACCAATCCAACCCGACCAATTTGACCCACATATAGAGCCAAAATCATTATTAAATCTGGATTTCGACCGAGTTTTAGGTTTTGTATGTGATAATCTGTTTAAATTGACCGGAAACTACCTCGTTTTGGAATTCTTCAAATGAAATCTTAACATCGAAGCTAGGATTTTCTGCAAACACTCCAAAATCCTTAGGTTTTAATGGATCAAGTCATTTTTGCCATCACTTTGATTATTTTGTAATATTTACACCGCATCATTCATGACATAATTATAATTTTAATAGTACTAGTAAATGGGTACGTGCGGTGCATGTGAATGTTGTGTTCTAGCCATTTGAATTTAAATTAAAATTTGATAGTAGTACATGTTCTTCATTAAAGTTAAAGGTAATTACACTTCAATGATTTTAAATTTCTTTCTCATGTGAATTTGAATTAAAATTAAATAATAGTACATGTTCTGTATTGAAGTTAGAAATTTTAAATTTTTTCATCTGTTTTTTTGCCATTTGAATTTGAATTAAAATTAGATAGTAGTACACGTTTTTCATTGAAATTAGAGGTAATTACATTTTAATGATTTAAAATTTGATCTATTTTTTCTTGGGACACAAAATAATGGTTAGTATATTAGATTATAATGCAGGTTAACATTATTACATAGACCTGAATTTGAAACCTCACTCACATTGACACTTAAGTACCCTCTCCATGACTACTTGAGCAATTGTCTAAGGTTTTCTTACATTTTGTCTTACAATATATATGAGAAGGTTGGAGAGATAACCGTAATGGTTGCTACATTCCCCATCATATTTTCTTTTTATGTATATACTTATTGATATTGTAGTTTTAATTTCTAAATGGGGTTTGTAAAAGCTGTGTACATAATTTCTATATTTTGTCGGAAATTTGCCCCATTCACCTGAAAGGGGTGCTTTGCGTTGGTTTCAAAATTAGTTAAGGTACGCGTAAGTTGGTCCGGACACCCGGTCATCAAGAAAAAAAAAATTGTTAACCTTTTTACTCGCTTAGTTTTCATACTCTTCTCACATGTCTGACATTTTTTATTATTTATTCGTAAGGTTATGGTGGTTTGATGTGCTTCCAGTAATATATAGTTAGTAGTAACTATTATACAAATAGACAGCAGGCAAACAAATAAATCACATATATATATATATATATATAGATAAAAGATAATTTTATTACTTAAAGTATGTACTCTTTGTCATTTTAGTTCCTTGAGTTTTAATTTTGTCGTTTTAGTACTCAAAGTTGTCAATTTGAGTCAATTTAGTCCTAGGTTTAACGTCTATTAACAGAAATATGAATAAAAGACAGTTTTGGTCCCTAAAGTATGCATTTTTTTGTCATTTTAGTCCTTCAAGTTTTAAATTTTATCATTTTGGTCCTCAAAGTTGTCAATTTGAGTCAATTTGGTCCTAGTTCAATTTGACAATTTTGAGGACCAAAATGACAAAATTTAAAATTTGAGGGACTAAAATGACAAGAAATTCATACTTTACGAACCAAACTATCTTTTATTCATATTTATGTTAACGGACATTAAATTTAGGACCAAATTGAGTCAAATTGACAACTTGAGGACCAAAATCACAAAATTAAAGTGTAAGGGACTAAAATGAAAAAAGCGCATACTTTGGGGACTAAATCTGTCTTTTATTCTATATATATATATATATATATTACCAAAAGAATCATGAATACAAATTAAAAATTGCAGAAACATCTTGTATTTGAGAGACAATTAAAAATACAAATTATGAATAAAAACAAAATTGCATTGAATTGTTAAATTTAAATTGGCATACACAAATTTTCAAACATCTTAGATGTACTAATATATTCTTAACTCCTGTTCAAAATGATTTGTTATGAATGCATGGTTAAAATTAAACCATAGACTAAGATCTATGCAAACTTATAATAAGAGGTGTCTACTTTCAGAGTCCATAGAATGGGTAGGTTGACAATTTATTAAATTATAGTTTATTCTTTTGTCAATCTATACTATAGTGTTCTTTGAAAAGAAATCTAACATAGGCTTATAAAATCCAAGCCTAAATGCATAGATAAATTTTAAGAGAAATGCGAGAGAGAGAGAGAGAGAGAGAGAGAGAGAGAGAGAGAGAGAGAGAACAAACAATTAGAGGCAAGCAGTGTTGTTGTTACATTGGTCACACAAGACAAAATTTTTTTTGACTGATTTGCTCTTTGGTGTTGGACTGATTTTGGTGTATTTGTTGTTGTGTTTGACTATCTTGGTTGTATTCTTTGTTGTTAGGAGGCCATGTTGGCTCTTATCTATTGTCTTTTGTTTGGTTTCTCACCAAACACGACTTTGTGCTAGCATATGATTGGCCATTCAATTCGTGCCAATATAGTTGGGATGGGTATGTTTCGCTATGATGCTTTTTGTATTTAGACTCTCCTTTATCATTGTATATTGTTGTTGTAATTGTCTCGATGATTGTCACATGCTCGGGGGTACTCGAGCACATTAAACAGTTCAAAATCTTGATTTCTTTGATCTAGTTTCATGAGTGCAATGTAAAACGTAGATGAGAGTTCAAATCCAACAACTTTTATAGAAAATCCATTTTAGTGCAAAATCATTGCCAGAAATGGATTGCATCACTAGATCTCAGAGTTGCTACCTAATATTTTGAAAAAATTAGGAAACTCGTGACTCATGCCAAGACCATCGTTTGTCGTAACCAGAGATGTCTCAGTTTAGAACCTTAAGTATGAGGGGGGAAGGTCATTAATTGAGCACCCCCACTCACCCGATCAAAAGATCGGCTTCTACTAAACCATGATATGAATTTTATAGACAATATATGTTCACATTTTGATTATTAAATAATCCTAAAAATTACTATGTGAAGCAATCAAGTATAAATTGCATTGCTCATTTTGGAATGTTACGATCTCATGTATTTTGAAAAATGATTTTTGAAAATGTGCAGCTCAAGGGGAATTGAGCTCACAAGCATGAAATCAACATTATTCCAAATTAAGCAATACAACCTTCATCCACGGGCAATCATAGAGTTATATCAACTAAGCAAATAGCCACATGGTGAGATGCTAGACATAATAAGAACACACAAAAGTGGGATGCTAAAGCATAAACACTCACATAGTAGTTATTGACGTCCCGCAGAAAGTTACAAAACAAAGTTAGCAAAATATGTATGATCCTAGATTCAAGATTCTAATGCAATACATATACAAAAATGCAACTAAAATACTTGGCTACTAATGCATGACATGTGAATCAATTCAAGATATGGGGTAGTGCATAAAATCACATAAAAATTTATTAAACCCACATATACAAATGAGCCAAAATTTAATGCATGAAATATGAATGCAAAAATGGAAATGATGAAAAAGAAATGTAACGCCCCCCCAAAAAATAATAAATCCAACTCATGAACGGAAGAATAACAGAAATAAAATACTTTCATTCATCCGAGTTCGTATTACAAAAGATAACACATACGATATACATTTATAAATATACATCTTGAATCTATAGCATATAATACCAGTTGATAATCAACAAAATAAATGCCTTACATCTTTTCAAGACATTGCTTGGTTACAACAAAAAGAGTCATAAGCTCTATACACAAAAAGCCCTCGGCTTATTAAGTACAAAACAACAAAATAAAGCCTTCAGCTACGTCCTCCCAAGCTACGTCCTTAGAAGAAGCATGTCACTGGTACCTGAAAGTGGTTTCCTAAATAGGGTGAGCCAAAACCCAGTAGAAACAATCTAACACAATTTATGAGATTTAACAAAGGTATAAGTACGATGTGCACATGCAATGCTTGAAACAAAACATCCTCATTTTTGTGACCATAAGGTACCCAAAATTATGTTTCAATCCATTTTTCCTTCAGTTTATTTGCAGTCTATTTGTATCATCTCAATTCATGAGTCAATTTCATTTATATTTCAATAACCCAACCGAGACTACAACTCAATCGTTCTCTAATTAGTGCAACCAACACATACACACTTCACTTTGCCATTTTACGAAAACTTCGTCTGCGGGAATTGACACCCATGTATATACAAGATTTTAGGACTTTCACCCTGGACATTCCGACCAACTTAATTTCAATGAAGTCCATTCCCTATCTCCTCCCAAACAATGGAGTACATCTCATTTCTTGTTCCAATCAATCATACATATACAAGGTATTTAAACATAATCATGTTCAATGACAATCAACAAGAGGTTATTTTCAATTCACCTAATCCTCATGCAATTTCTACAACAATCATGACTATCCTCCACCGATAGTCCAACACAGATATTTCTAAATAGATATTCAATCTCTAGACAGATAATAAATTCAAATTTCCATAGGTATGAGATAATGCATATCCAATTCCACTATTTCTACCAATATCCATCCAATTTCACATTTGCAACACAAATTTCATTTATTTATGCAAAATAACTATTCGAACCAATTAGGGCAAAACTCCCCATTTTTAAATACAACCCAAGTGGCCCAAATCAAGCATTTGGCCACAATACAACCTTACATTTAACCCCATGACCATCTATTTCACATTTCCTCAAAACCCCCATTTTGATTTTATATCCCAAACCCTAGGTTTGTTCATAATACTTCCAAAACCCGCCATTGTTACACAACCACAAATAACTAAGTTAAAAACCATAACAAAGTGTAGAAAGTCCCCACCTCAAAGAGAGAAGATGAGTCAAGCAAAGATGGAACTTCAAAGATGTCCAAACCTAACTTTATTCGGATCAAAGAGTAGATCTTGAGATGTTCTATCTTTTTAACAAAGGTGAATGGGTAGAGAAACCATTAGAACTAGGTGAAAATGTAGAGAGAGAGAGAGAGTGTGTTTTAGAGAGAGAGGGTCTCAACTTTAGGTTTTAGGATGAAAAGATTTGAAAAAGTGATATAGAAAGTCATTTTTGCGATCTGATATACGCACAGTTCGCTCGAGCGGAAGAGTTGACACTCAAGCGTCAGACACAACAAGTTGTTTTGCTTGAGCCGAGCACAAGAAGAGACTCGCTCGAGCGCAAAATACACACATCTAGTACTTTTGCAGACAACAGACAAACCGCTAGAGCTCAAGAAAGGCTACTCGAGCGCCCACCCACACGAGCGTAAGAAATGCCACTTGAGCATGGAAAACACCCCTCCAGTACTTTTGCAGATGTGCAAAGTACTGAGAGTTTGCAAATCCCGCTCGAGCGGAGGACTAAAATTCTAGGCAACATAAGGTTTGAAAACCAAGCAACCAACCTATTCCAAACACACTTAACACGCCCAAATCACCAAAATTAAGGAGGAATAAAGAGCAAAAGACAATGAACAACATTCAGAAACCATAAACCCAAGTCCGAACTACCACAAGTGTCGGGTCAAAGCCAGAATCACTATAGAAAATATGATACTATTTACAGATATGGAAAGTGAGTAAATGAAAGGGATAGAAAGAAGTGGGGGCAAGGAATTATTATAACACCGAATAAAAGAAAAATAAAATAAATGAGGTTAAAAATTATTACAACACAAACTAAATCTAACAAATCATGGAAATATACAACCAAAAAAAAAAAAAACATTAATAAGAAACTTCAATCATCCATCAAAAATTGCCTTGTTTATTGCTTGGGAACTACTCTGTTTTGCTCACCTGGGAATTCCTTTGGAGGAAAGGATGAATTTTTTTTTTATTTCCAAACTCTTTTCCCATCACCCTTAAGGTTCTAGAGTATGCTCTGAATTCTCAAAAAAAAAAAAGAAGCTTCAAGTCTTAGCTTCAATGGAGTTTTGATGGTATCTCTTCCCTCAAATTGTTTTTGTTTGAATGGAGTCTTTTTTATTATATAAAAACAACTTCTTTTCTTTCTCAAGAAAATTCCCACTTTCCTAAAAAAAAACCCACTCTTCTCAAAAACTAACCAACTTCTTCTTCAAGAGAATGAAGAGAATTTATAGGAACAATGAAGATCATCTTCCAATGTTTTTGTCTCCCATTTTCTTCAAAGAAAAATCAAAGGTACTCTTCCAATACTTTTGTCTCCTCTTTTCTTCTTTTGAAAATCCAAAAGAAAATCAAAGATCCCTTTCAATGTTTTTGTCTCCCATTTGCTTCTTTTGAAAACAAAAATCAAAGAAAAACCAAAGATCTCCTTCCAATGTTTTTGTTCCTCTTTTCTTCTTTTGAAAAAAAATCCAAGATAAATAAAAATATCTTCATCTTTGAAAAGCCAAGATTCCTTCAACAATGAAATAATGTTTTCTTCTTTTTTTGAAAATAAAAAATAATGTCTCCACTTTTGACTTTAAAAAAAAATTCCCTCAACAATGAAATGGATTTTCGGATGGGAAAATATTTGAAAAGTAGATAGGTGGACAAAATAAGTTTTCAAATGAGTCTAAAATAATTTGACAAAATGGGTATCAGGTTGGAATTAAAGCTTGAATTTGACTTTTTTGTTGAGAAATTCGTAATATAGCACATTCTAATTTTCATCATCGGGTGTTCGGAAGAAAGTGCTCAAGTCTTAAGACCGGTCAAAATGGGGTGTTTATTGTCACACCCACTTTTTATTACTCGAAAACATTACCAAAGCCTGTAAATTTAGGTCCATATTTGTTTTTATATATATACATTTACAAATGTCTATTACACTTGAGTAATAGAATCACAAAGATACATGTTCTCCCTCTTTCAATAAATACAACAACAATAATGCCTGCCAAGCTTCTGCCGCGAAGCTACAAATAAATAATTACAAATACAACTCCACTACCTTTATATCTACTAAGAAAGCTATACAAATGAACTGAAGAACTCCATAAATCTTCAATCAAATAACCAAACTTTCTTCCTGTAAAAAGATTAAACAACGACGGGGTGAGCACTAATGCCCAGTAGGAATCTCATAGTTCTAAATCAATAACGAACACACAGATAGAAATGATCATACATGCGGGGTGATACAATATAGTAGGGTGACATTTCATAATCTCAAAATATCATAAGTAAGGTATCTTTTTCTCAAAAACAATTTAAACACTTGCAAGAAAAAACTTCAGCCATAAAAATCATCCCTTAACTTTAGAAAATCATAGATCCTTGTGAAACAACCATATTTAAGAAACAACATCATTTAAATGTTATTAACCAATTTCCCAAACATTTCTCAACTAATTTTCCATTGTTAATACTCTTCTTTTCCTTCCACTCTTCTTTTCTACTCTTCACTTTTAACTTCAAACCCCAAAATTTCAAGTTCAATTTCCTTTTTGACTCGCCAACAATTCTCTTATACTCATTTCACCCCGTTAATTTCACCCGCAAAGTTTCATTTCAAGATAACACAATGTTAATAAACTCTTCCAAGCCAATCATTTATTTAATTATAGAACAACTCTCACAATTTACTTTTATTAACACAACTACTTCATTAAGTTTACCATCATAATCTATAATCCTCATATCTATTTTTGGTTCCCATTATTCACAAATAATGCCCATGCACTTTTCCTCTTTAAACCAAATTATACATCAATATGAAATTTCTCCAATTCATCACAAGCAACAAATAACATCATCAACTCAACATACCTCTCAACACATAGCTCAACACAATCCACCTTTTGCTGACTCACTACGGCGGGAGTGAACTCCCAAAAACCATTTTCATAAAAGCCATTTTCTTTCAAAACCATTTTCGAAAACCAACCATTCTTTTAAAATAAATTTCCAAGTTTTGTAGAGTATTCTCATAAAGTATGTACATAGTTATGCTTTTTCCTCAACACAAAAGTATATGTAAATGCAATGCTATGCCAAGATAAATCAATGAGGAAAAACATCCGTTCCAATGCATTGTTTCAAAATCACCATGTTCTCAATGTCATCATGAGATTCAATTTCAATTGTTCAAAACTTAACAATTTATTTCAAGGGCGGTAAATACGTCTCTGGTAATCCCTAGGTCGGTGTCTGCAAGTAGACTATACAAGTACTACCAAATTGTCATTTTTACCAATCACAACTGGAAA
The DNA here is from genome assembly GCA_030407325.1 of Camellia japonica. Classification (NCBI taxonomy): domain Eukaryota; kingdom Viridiplantae; phylum Streptophyta; class Magnoliopsida; order Ericales; family Theaceae; genus Camellia; species Camellia japonica. The sequence goes on from JAPPVO010000007.1 coordinate 52,989,572, forward strand.
AATCAACAATCACCTATTCGCGCGGACTTTTCGGTCTTTCACCCCGGACCCGCAGGCCAACTTATTCTACACCACCTATCAAGACTTACCATCATTATTTACCCCAAAACCATTTCATGAAAACTTATTTCTCAACATTCTTTTCTCAATGCAAGTTTTCAAATCAAACATCAAAGTGTAATGTAATGAAATGAAATGATATGCCAATACCATGTTAAAAATGCAATGCAATATTTCTTCGATTTAGAACCACCATGCACAATAATAAATGAAATGATATGCAACTGCAACAATTTCTATGGTTCATAACATTCCTTATCAAGTCAACCATGTGCACATGAAGTTTTCAAAACCATTTCTCCAACTCAATATATTTGAAAGATTACCATTCTTGCAAAACACATTAAGGAATTACACCCATTCATCTTTTATTCCAAGAAAGAAAAGAGTTTTATGAACATTTTCATGTTCCCCAAAAATCTCCAAGTTTCTAGTGTTTTCACCAAAAACCAAACATTTCCCATCCCCATAACGAAACCCCATTAAATCATTCACTTGAGTTTCAAAATAACTAAACCAACCCACTAGGAATTTAATAAAATAATTTGAGATTAAGCCCATTTTGGAACTCTACATTTTATATCACAAAAACCAAAATCAACATAGTCAATACAAATCTACATAATCACCACAATTCAACATATCTTAACTCAACACCACTAATTATAATTCAAAGTGTACTCCCAAATTTTCATTTCATCATTTCATTCCAAGGCTCATGTTATCCATATCATTAACTAATCATTTTTCCCAAGTTTCATTTCATATCATAGCATAATTTACAATATCCATAAATAAGGTTCAATCGCTAATTTTTAACATGATTTTCAAACATTTCCAAAATTCAATTAAACTTGTATATATACAATTCCATACCTCAATTTCATGATTCTACTTTCAATTTGGACAAACTCATTGTTTATCATCATAAATCAACCTAGGGTTTCAAGAAAAATCTAGAAATTTCAAGAAAATACAAATTTCTTAACCCATACCTTTTTATTCCAATTTTCCCATAAATTATACACCTAGGGTTCACAATCCATCATTTTAACCCATCAATTTAACTTCCATCATCTCAAACCCTAAATCCCAAATTTTCATAATATACTCTATATGCTCAAAAATGTGGGTTTTACATTTATATACTCCAAATACTACAAATCTATCTATTAATGTAAGCATTGAAGGAGAACTAGGACCCCTATCTCAAGATTGGAAGCTAAGGGTGAAGACCCATCTTCAAACTTCAATGAAATCCCAAATTAATCGGTCAAAATCTTGATCCTTGCTTGTTCTTCAACCTTGATGCAAGATCCATGGTGGATTTGTTGGTAAAAAATGGATGAAATCAAAGTTTTGGGGGCTAGGTTTTCGGACATGGAGGAGGGGAGAGGAAGAGAGGATGAAAGAGTAAGGTTTTTGGGCCAAAATATCACCTTATAATGTCTGTTAGCGACCTGGTCGCTCGAGCGAAGGAAGCTTGGCTCGAGCGTGGAAAAGAAGCTCTCAGGTTTTCTGAAAAACGTAGTCTTCGCTCGAGCGAAGAAAATCTCGCTCGAGCGAAGAAAATCTCGCTCGAGCGAGCATGCTTCCAGCACAGAAACTCAAAATTCAAACAGGTGTAACTCTCTCGTTCGGACCCCGTTTTAGGTCGTTCTTGTGTCCAAATTGAAGCCCCGGAAACAAACTTTCCAATGGTTCTAGCCTCACATCTAAATTCAAAGTGTGGAAAGAGAAAAGGGCAAAAGAGTGACGGCTGGTCAAAAACTCAAACTCCAAACTTGGGGCTTTTTATCTAATCTTATCCAAATACCTTGTTAAGACTTCAATTAAGGTTTCAAACATCACCCAAGGGTCCTCAATTATAATATTTAAAGTTCACTTGCCAACCCATCAATATCAAGAGTCCGACAACCATACAAGTTTTAAGGTGACGGGCACCACTTTTCATTAATCCAAAGTGAATCAAGATCCGAGTCATTACAACCTTCCCACCTTAAGAAATTTCGTCCTCGAAATTGCATCCGTTCTAACGAAAATAACAACCTTATGCTAACCAATTCTTAACAACCCCTAGTTCACAACAAAGCATGTGAGCACCCATACATATTCACTAAACCTTAACAACTTTCAATTATACCTCGCTTCAATTCTAAACCCAAAATACCAAGCGTTATATTTATAATGATGCATCAATAAAAGTTCTTTTTTTGCTAATAAAAAGAAGACAGAAAAAATGTTGTGTTGCCCTTAAAGGAGTGATGCATCCTTGGAGGCAAACCTCTGTGAAGAAAAAAGAAACATTAAGAATGTATTTCAGAGTAGAATCAATTGATTCATTCACTGTCAATAACATGCATCTTTGATTGATATATATATATAACAAAAAAAATCTCAACCAGTATTAATGTGACTGGCAATTTTAAAATTATAAATCATCATAAAAGAGTGTTTTAGTTGAAAATTAAATGAAGATCAAACAAATATTTATTTTCTTTACATATTTTCATGATTTTTCTTGATTTTTTTTTTTTTTGAACAGTAAGGATTATGTAGAAGAAACACTAAGGATGGGCAGATACATCATTTAAAAGAACAGAAGCTAATTCTAGTGGCACACAAGATACCCAACTTGCAGGTAGAATTGATCTTGATTGAGCAACAGCCACCCAATGAGCAACACTGTTGTTGGACCTTCGTGTCCACAAGAACTTCCAAGATCTGTCCTTTGCAAATCTACGAATATCAGCCACAATTGCCATGATCTCCCATGGAGAGACTGTTTCAGACACACACAGTTTAATGAGCTTTTGATTATCATTCTCAATTTTAGTTGTAGAAAGCCCATTCATCTAGGCTAAACGGCATGCTAATCGCACCGCATACGCTTTAGCTTGCAAAACTGATGCCGAGAAGAAGGATGTGACAACCCCATCAATAAAATGGCCCTCTGAATCCCTAAGGATAGCTGCCGCAGAAGCATTTGTCGATGACCTGTTGAAAGTGCATCACAATTAACTTTAAAATTCCCCACCCGAGGAGGTGTCCAGCCAGACTTTTCTCTGTATTCCCTTGAGCTATCAGCACTAGCCACGGTGTTCTCTTCCTCACCCTATAGATTACATTCGTTCCGCCCATGGTGTATTTTCTAGAGTGTGTCATATGGATTGACAGACATAGAGTTGAAAGTGAAATCATTTCTTGCCTTCCATATATACTAGCCAATCAAGGCACTTTTGCTTAGAATTTCCTTTCCAGATTCTTTAAACACCCCGTCATCCCCCCATTGAGTTGTCCATTGCGCCACATTCGTAATAGCTCCATGTTCCATCCAAAAATTCAACATGCTCCCAAACCAGACTACCTTTGTCCATTCATAATCAAAAAGCATATGCTCCACTGTTTTTACTTCTTTATGGCATACTGGACATATATTGGATGCTACACATCTACGTTTAACCAAATTTGCCTTTGTTGCCAATATATTCTTGCATGATCTCCACCAAAATGGCAGATTTTGGGGGGTACATTTAAATTCCAAATTTTTATCCAAAAACACCCAGGAAAAAAGTAGGAAGACGAGGGTTGTACTGAGATATGATTGTCCGAAAGCTTGCTGGCCAAATGGTACCTAAACTTTACAGAGTATATCCCCGATTTGTTATCTTCCCTATCTTCGAAAGGCAATGGGATGGACCGAATTGCCTTTAGCTCCTCAATTGTGACAGTATTGCTCAGGTCAGTGACTTTCCATTGCTTAGTCACCGGGTCTATAGTATCCGAAACATATAAAATACCATTCGCTGGGGACGGATTGAATGAGACCTTAAAATCTGGGACTGATGGTATCCAGTTATCATCCCAAAAGTGAATTGAGTTCCCATTGCGAATCTGTCATCGGCAACCTTTTAACAATAAGTCCCTGCCCTTCATCAAGCTTGACCATGCCCATGAAGCTCTAGCCCCTCTAGCTGCATGTAAGAAATCCGAATGTGGATAATATAGCCCTTTAAACATCCTAGCCTAGTAGGAGGTAAGGGATTTGATTAATCTCTAGCCTTGTCGAGCAAGTAGAACTTGATCAAAATGTAAAAATTTTCGACATCCCATGCAGCTTTCATTTTTTGACATGCACATGGATGCCCACTTTTCCAAATGGATACCTCTCTCCGCCAGATCTCCCTTCCACCAATAGTTTCAAATAAAGGTGTCCAGCTTTTGACAAAAACTTTGGGGAAAGAAAAAACATGCCATTGCATAAGAGGGTATAGCTTGCACAATTGCTTTAATAAGCACCTCTCTCCTGGCATGAGAGAGAAGATTATTTTTCCACCCTTGCATTTCAGCGGCCATTTTTTTAAGAAGAAAACCATATGCCACTGCCTTAGATTGCGCTCACACTGAAGGTATACCCAGATATATAACATTCTGTCGCGCTTGATTGATACCCATTGTTCTGCATATCCTCTCCCTTACTTTTTCATCAGCATTGGCAGAAAAAATAATCTCAAATTTATCAAAATTTAGGAGTTAACTTGATGCCCTGCTGTAAACATTAAGAATCTGGAGCATTTTCTGACACTTAAGGCTACTAGCTCTGAAAAATAGAATATCATCATCTACAAAGAACAAATGGGAAAGAATCGGACTGTGACGTCCCCACCACGTACGATGATTAGCACTTAATTAATTAAGGAGATTTAAATTTTTAATTGGTAATTATTCTAATTTAATCTGAGATTTATAAAAATTATGGAGCTTGATTCATATATGATTCTATTAAGGATTTTTTTGGAATTAGAAATTAAAAACTTAAGTGGCTCAAGAAGGGGAAATTGATGAGTGGATTCAGTTTAATTTCAAGTATCGGACCATGTAGGAGTTTAATTAAATATTTGATTCAGTTTAGTAAAATGGAGATTTGATTAATTAGGTCCGAATTGGAGTTAATTAAGTTAATTAAATTATGAGGATTGAGAATTATGATTATTATGAATTAAATTCATTTATGGGAGGTCCAATTTGAATATGTAATTTATTGACGAAAATTTGGTGTCTGATCAGAAATTGAAGGCCTAAATGATTTGGGAAATCAAAATTGAGGATGAAAATAAGTTTAATTTAATATTTGGAGCCTTTTAGGAGTTCGATTAAAAATCTGATTCAAATTGATGAATTTAATTATAATTAATTGGGCATTAATTGAAGTCAATTGGACTAATTAAATTATGTGGGACTTGTGATTAGTTATGATTAATTAAATTTTGATTAATCAAGATTAATTAAAATTAAGGGGTGATGAATTAAATTAATGGATAATTAGTGACTAATCTACTCTTACTCAAATTAATTAAAATGAAATGTATATGGAAATAAATTCTAGAACCTTTCAGTCTACATTTTGTTCAACCATTCACTTGGTAAGAGAACCATTCTGGACGTAGAGTGAGAGAAAAGGGAGAGGGAGAAAGGGACTTGGTGCTGGAACTCAATCCAAGAGCCTAGGAAAGAAGAATACAAGAAGGGAAGTAAAGAAAGAGAGGGAAAAGCTCAAAGATTTCAACAAATTAAAGCTCTAGGTATGGAATTTAAGCTAAAATCTTGTAGGAAACTCATCTAAAGGTTGAGTTCATAAAATAATTGAGATTAATTACATGGAATTTGTTAGGAAATGTCAAGAAGATGATGAATAGTAAACTAAGTTCACATCCATGGTTGCATGTCTCATGTTTCATCATTTTGAACTTGGTTTTGAAGATCTTGCATAACATAAGAGTGTGTATATATCTTGCATGCTTTCAAAAACAAAATTATGGCTCACATGTTTAATTTCATGTTTTGAAAATCAAGAAGAAATAGAGTCCACTTGTATGTAATTTTACATATAATGAAAAGAAAAGAATTAAGGTCAAGAACTAAGAAATTAATTTGGAAAATTTATCAAGTGAGTTTAATTTGTGTTATTCCTCATGAATTTGGACTTCATCTTTACATGCATCAATGAATTTTTAAGAGATTTGAAGAATTAATTTCATGTTTGGGTATAAGAAGAACAAGTTTTGGTAAATTATAAATTCATGAACATTTTGAGCTTAATTTTGAATTAAAGGGATTTTGATGTAGATGGTTTGATTTTGATTATAATTTCACTCATGCAAATACTTTCCTAAGAGTTTTATAATTTCAATTTCATAATTTAAAGGGAATTAGCAAGATGATGAAGAAATGAAATTATGTTCAATTTATGGAAATTAATTTAGAAATCAATTATGTTGAGTTTGGTTTTTGTAGTCTTGCATGAATTTGAGTTCCATTTACACATGCATGAACAAATTTTGTAAGTTTTAATGCTCTAATGATACATGCATCATAGATTTTAAAGAATTTAAGCTAATTCAATCTCATATTTTGAAGAGAAAAAGGAAAAAGCTTTGAAAATTAGGAAATCTGCTTGATCTTGATCTTTAATCCATGCATGTAATTTAATTTAAAAGTTTTATTCAATTTAAACACATTTTGGAACATCTATGATTATAAATTAAGTTTTTAGTTAAAAATTTAGTCAAGTTGAATTTCTAAGAAATTGATTTGTGTAATTCATAGTTAAGTTGATTTTTGTTACTAATACTAAAGTTGGGTTCTATTTTTACATACATGATGAAATTTCAAGAGTGTGGAAAGTCTAATTCATATTTTAAAATTGTGGGCTTGATATAAAGAAAATGTGTTAAAACTAAATTTGGACAATTGGAGCATAATTTTGAATAAATGATTTCTAATTGAGAGTGTCTACTAAATTATACAATGGTTCTCCATATTTTTGTACCAAAAATACAAGTTTTGAGGCTTTGAATATCAAATTTGAACTTCAATGACAATTCTGGAAATTTCAGAATTCACATTGTCCGCTCGAGCGAGGAAAGTCTCGCACGAGCGTGAAAACCGAACTCCCAGAAGTTTTTCAAAATTTTACAGTTCGCTCGAGCGACTAAAGTGGCTGTAGACACCCCATTTTTGACCGTTCTCAAGACTTGGTTGTGCTTGTAGGTATACCCAACAACTGGTTCGATTACTCGCCCAGCATTCGATTGTCGCGGCGGAACGTCACCGTTTTGAGTTTCCGGACTTTGTATCCTTCCTGCCTCATTTTTGGACCCTGGCTAGGTCCTGTTAGAGTGGCCCTCATAGTGCACTGCCGGCTATAGGCATGGCATTGCCGGCCATGGATTTGCCCCTGCCGGCCACTGATGATGCCCTGCCGGCCATCAGTGTGGCACTGCTGGCCATTACTGATGGCCGGCACACCCCCTATCTTAGCTGGTTTTCAGGCAGATCTTTTGAGCCAGCTGGATTTTCATTTGCTGCCCTCCATACACGTGTATGGAGGGATGAAAGCCAAGGAAAGCTTGTTCAAGAAGCTTTCACTTTGCATTGTTCTATATAAGGAAGGGTCCTCTTCCTTAGCTGGACGTTCAGAGTTTTTGAGAGAAAAAACTCTGTCTCTCTCTATATTGCTTGTGTTTCATGCTTTAGAGTTGGATTTTCTTTCACTTTTGCACTACAACACTTAGATACATACTTCTATCCTCCATTCCAGCACTTTGGAGGCCATTTGCAAAGGTTGGAAGCTCAGGATCTTGGACCAAAACCTGCTAGTTTGTTGCTCTTCAAGGGTAAGAGCCTATTCCCCTCAAACTTGCACTTTCTTTGTTCATTGGCTATCCTCACTTGCAAGCATTTTTGAACTTTTTCATGAACTGAAGATAGTCATATTTTGAGATCCTTGTCATGTTTGATCAAGGACCTCTTGCTGTTTGAGGTCTCCTATTATCACTTGCCTCTTTAACTCTCTTTTAGGCCTATTTTTGCATAGTATCTTAGGCTTATTTGTGAGCACTTTTGGGCTTCGATCCAAACTGTAAAGTGAATTTTTTTGAGCCCCTCTTCAGCTTTGTTGAAGGGATCTCCTCTGTTTGAGGTCATCTTCTGTCCCTTGTGTTTAATCTCTCTTTTAGGGCCATTTTTGCATGATAGATTAGCCCTACTTGTGATTGTTTTTGAGATTTGATATAAACTGGAAAAAGTCTAGTTTTTGAGTGATTTTTAAGTTTGTTTAAGGTCATTTTACTGTTTGGGGTGTGTAGCCCCCTTGCATGCTTTGTTTGGCTTGGTTTTAAGCCATATTTGGAGACCTCCGAGCTAGCCTTGGTTTGGTCTTCCTACCACTGAAATCCAGTGGGATTTCAGTGGTAGAGGTGTGGTTTTGAGGTCCAAAATCAGAGGGGGTAATCCCCTCTCTTTGTGTTCCTCTTTGTTTGCATTTTTGGCCTTCCAAAGGACCATCCCTCTATGCATCTTTGAGGCTTGGTTCAGGCCTGTTTTTGTGACTTTAAGGACCTTCCTTGGCCCTGTCTAAGGTTGGTTTTGTCACTCCATGCTTGCATGATATACTTGTAGTGTAAATCCCCTAAACTAGCTTCATATGCTTCATGCCATGCCATGTCATTCTAGCTTGTTTGGTTTACATTTCAGCATGTATTTGGTCATCATTTGGCATGTTATGACCCTATCTATAGTTGGTTTGATGATCCTTTGCATGCTCCATATAGGTGTAGAACAAATCTTGTTTACTAGCCCTTTTGTGCATGATGTTTTGACTCATCATACTAGCATATTTTGGCTTGGATTAAACCTGATTTTATGCTTATTTTGAAGTATTCAAGGACTATTTTGGGCTGCCATGGCCATACCACTCATGCTTTGTATAGCTATAGTGTAAATGCTTAGGCTAGTCTTGTGTTTTGAGGCCCCTACCATGCCATACATGTGATGTTTGCATGCCTCGCCCTTATTCCACATGCTATTTCAGTCCATGAAATGTTGTTGTTCACTTGCATTTGACATGCTTTGAATGCTTTGTATAGCTTGTGCTTTATGCCTCAAAATGGACTTTTGTGCACACCATTTAGCCTAAGCCTTTGGCTCACCATTTCAGTGCATTTTGGGTCTAACCTATACCATAATGTAGCTCTGTTTTTGGTTGTTTAAGTCATGCCATGATTGGTTCTCATAGGTGAAGTACATTGCTCATTAATGCCTTGCATGCTCCATGCTTTTAGCTTTGTGTTCTAGCTTGTGTTGGCTAGCTTTGAGCTTGGTTTGGTATTGTCTCGACCTGCCCTAGGACTGTTTTAGGTCCCCTTGGCCCTTTGGGGCTTGCCTTGCATGGCCATGGCTTAAGTCCTTTTACTTGCTTTGAGCTTTGAGCATCCTAACGTGCTTTGCTTGCATTGTTGAGTTGATTTGGCATCACTTTACATGATATTTCAGAGCTTATCCCATTGCCATATACCCATGTTTGTTCTCCTTAAGTATGCTTAAGAGTTGTCCTCTTTGTGCCTTAATACTTGAGCCATTTGGTATGCACATTTGTCTTGCCATTTCATGCTTTTCATGCCATCAATTCCATCACTTTGGCTACTGATTTGGACCTAGTTGAGAGTTGTCCATCTTTGGTGTAAGCCCATTTTACCATGTTGTCGCATGCTTGTTACATGTAGTATGTTGTTGCATACTTGCTTAGCTTTACATGCCTTGCATGTTCACATGTTCATGTTGCATTTTGTCATGTTGTCCAAGGTTGTCACCTCACATCATGCTTATATGCTTGTTGCATGCCATTAGCCTTGTTAGGTTGTTCATATTGCATGTTTGCCATGCTTATGTGTTGCATTGTTTGGATTAAGTATTAATCCGAGCACGAGGAACGAGGGGTATTCCATACTTCAAGTGATGGGATGCGTCTCAATTCTCGGTCGCCGAAGCTTTTGATGATTCATGATAGAGTGCTAGGCTTTACTTGCTTTGTTTGTGCAATCATTTTCATATTGATTTGCACAAGTTGGATCTTTGGCCATCATGCATCGGAATGTGTGATTGATGGTCGTGGATCCGATTCGGCCTCTCCCTCGATGTTTTGAGGTGATTTGGAGTGCCATGGTGCGTACATGTCCTTGGGAGACCCTCCATTTTCTCTATTTTGTGCTTTGTTGCAGTTTGGTGTCACAGCACACCAGTGGCCGGCAGTGGGCCATCTCTGGCCGGCAGTGCTCATTTCATGGCCGGCAGGTCACTGGTAGCTACCCCTACAGTGTTTTGGTAAGACTCAGCACCCATAATTGGAGGACACCCTGCAAACAGAGCCTCCACAGAGCAATTGGACGGCATTCCAAGGCGAGGAACTGAAGTGAGCATGCATATTCCCTTCTTCAAACAGAGCTGGAATAGCATCATTTACTGCTTTCCCTATTTGCTTGTTGTCTTTCATTAATTAGTTAATTGATTTGTTAATTAATTAAGTTGTGTAATAATTAGTTGTAGCTAGTTAGTCATTCGGTGTTGTAATAATTAATTAGCTCGTGAGTTAGTTGATTAGGTGGTTTGTATTATTTATTCAAACCCTCCGAGCGAGGGCACAATGTTGTAATAAGGGTGCGTGCGTGTGTGTATGTCCTCCAACCCCCTTTCTTTCTTCCCTTTTATTTAACCGCTTACAATGGTTAGATTTAGGGCATATCTCAATTAGCATACCTTATGCTATGCATGCGTGCATCATTCATTTGTATTGCATGCACTGAAGGCTCGGTTCATCATTCAAACTGCATTGTAATTTTCAATATACTTTCTTGAATACGTGTTTTCAAAGCATGTTTCGAAATAAGTGCCATGCCATATCATTAGTAGCCGAGCCTACTAGACTGCATTTTGTATGCGTTGTATCAGCCACTTAACATGAACTAGGGTCATGCATGTTTTGCTAACTAGTTTACTATTTTGGCACGGAGTACGATGTAAGTATTTATGCTTTAGCATCTCGCATGAGTGTGAATGTTAACATGACAGCATACTTACCATGTGGCTAAATGCTTAGTTGATATAACTGCCTGAATGCCTGTGGGTGAAGGTTAGATTACTTGAAATGGGATAATTCATTGAAATCCGTATTTTAGCCTACTTGCGAGTAGCAAATTTCAAACATTTTCCAAACAAACGGATATGCAATGCTTCGTTCCAAATTAGGCGATCTAGTCTATACTTGTTTTGCTGTGCGCATCACATAGTAATTCTAGCTAATTAACTGGAATAAGAACACATAACGTTTTCAAAATCGGATATCATGGTTAGTAGAACCGGTCTTCGGACCGGGCGAGAGGGGGTGCTCATAGCTGACCTTCCCCAATCGTACCCAAGTTCCCGAGCCGAGGCAACTTTGGTGATGACGGACACGTGGCCTTTGGCACCGAGTCAGGGTTTCCTAAATTCCCCCATTAAAAAATATTTAGGTGGCGACTCTGTATCTGGCAAAGCAGTCCATGTTTGGCACTTATTTCAAAAATATGTTTTCTCAAAACGATTTGCCGGATTTGGGCTCTTTGGTTCAAGATTAAGAACCGTGACAATTTGAGTCCGAACTGTAGTGAACCCCCACAAAATGAACAGAACGGGATTCATCCTCCCGGGGCGTTCGGGGACGTCTACAGCTTCTGGCGACTCTGCTGGGGAGTTTAGAGAGCTTGACTCGAACTCATGATATCCTGTTTTGATTTCATTTGTGTCTCTTTGCATTGCATGTGCATTGGTGCGCCTAGGACACCGTGTTTGCCATCTGCCATTCCTGAACGTTTTGCCGGAGGCTTGTCTTGTCAAGGCATGAACATAAGGCTGACCGGTTATGGGCTCTGACAGCTGGGAACACAAACCCTGATTTTACCGGGGCACCCTTTTCGACCATTCGACCTAGTGCATATTCGGAATCCATAGTGACCATTCCAAACTAGGACAGGTTGGTTACCCGATACATGTTGTTTGAAGCCGCTGCGTGCGTAGTGAAACCCTAGCTCCTGACAAAATAGGACAGGGAAACCCTACCCCAACATAGGGGTGTTTTGGCTCTCTTTACTTACTATGTGCTTTTAGAGTGTATCTCTACAGGGAATGCGCATGTCAGTTTGCAAAGTTGAGTATCAGGCCTGAGGGCACCAGTATCAGTATTTGTGAGAATCCGTTATATCTGCGGGTATCCGATTCAGTGTTTTGGAGGGAATGATTTCGAAACAGTGATTAAGGAACAGTGTATTCAGCTTATTGGCAGTGTATTGCGATACCCCAACTGTGTGTTGTGTTTATTTGCACTGTTATGCTGTCCGTTTGCTTGCTTGTTTATTTCCTTATTATTGTTTTTATTTATCCTTTTGCTAGGGTAGTTTAGCACGATTGCTTCTAACCCATCAGATATCCCCCAAGCAATCTGACTAGAGGTCGTCGACTCCATCGATCTGAGGATCTGGTAGACGGACAACCAGTGTACCACTCTCTACCCCCGGTTATTAGACGGAGGATAGTCAGGTAGAGGGGATCAGTTCAGCGGTCAGTTCAAAGGGCTTTGTCTACCCAACCGGTGTACAGTAGGGATCAGAATCCAGTTTCTCCCACAGAAAGGGAATATATACCAGTAATTCAATCAGAACAAAACAGTATGGCCGGCTTGGAGGAAATGATGCCAACTCCAAGAGAGTATGAAAATGATGCAACAGGATGTTGTCCGACAGGCGAAGTTCGCCAAATAGCAGGCCGCGGTCATGAATGAACAAGCAGAGTTAATCGTGAGGTTACAACAGCAAACCGGAGCATCTGCTTCGCAGCAAGCTCCTTCCCACCAGGAGTTCCAACCCCTCGGGGAAACAGCTAATGTTCAGAATGATACAAACATTCCCACAGGACCCCCTCCACCCCCGTCCTACCCCAAATCCAATCCCAGTTATCTAAGACACCCACCAACCTACTGGACTCTTCTTCGAGTTCGAGACAGATCCCACAGCACTGAAGTTGAACAAGCTTGAAAAGCTGTTCAAGAGATCCCAGGGAGTCAAGACCATCCCTGACATTGAAGATGGATATACTGATGCAGCTGTGACGTTGCCTGACAGATTCAAAATGCCTTATATCGACCGATTTGATGGGTCCGGAGACCCCATGGTGCACTTGAGGTTGTTTTCAGATATTCTAAGACCAATGGGCCTTACCAGGCTGCAGAAGCTGTCTCTGTTTGGCTGGACCCTGTCGGGTGTGGCGGCCATATGGTATGCCAAATTAGAAGATGACGTCAAGAGAAGTTGGGATGAGATGGCTGAGGCCTTCATTGCGCAGTATTCATACAATACACAAATCGAGATTACAACCCGTGATCTCGAGACAACGAGGCAAGAGCCTAAAGAGACCTTTTCAGAATTCGTGACTAGATGGAGAGCCAAGGCTTCGATGATGACCTTGAGACCCACAGACAAGGATCAGATTCGGATGATTGTACTCCCCTTTCCTACTTTTTCTAATCTACATGAAATGGGGGTGCAGATTGAGGACACCTTGAAGCAAGGCTTAATTGATAATGACCGGGAGCAACCCCGAAGAACTTTCAATCGCAGCAGCAATGCGGGCCCAAGTGGCGCTACGACCACGAGAACCTCCGAAGTGAGCATGGTCACCACCAACCCCCCTCCAAAAACCATGGCAGCTACGCCATTCTCCGGCGCGTCCGGAAGTCATACTCAAATAGCCAAGTACCCACCCAAAAATACAAGAACCTTTGCTCCACTATATATGCCCCTATCCAAAGCTTTGGGGGTTTAAATCAAAAAAGGGCACTTGAAGCCCCTAGAGCCGCGGCCATTACCGGAAAAACTTCCCCTTGCCCACAACCCAGCCAAATATTGTGCATTTCACCAACAGCACGGTCATGACACCGATCTGTGCTTCCGATTACGTCATGAGATTCAAGATCTCATCGATAATGGGGTGATTCTACCTCCCGAGAAACCCAATGTTACAACAAACCCTCTCCCTACACATAACCAAGCTCCACCCCCGAAAAGAATCAACTTTATCCAAATTGGGGTCGTGTCTTACGATCCCAGTATCTATATCACTCATTCTCACCTACCTAAGCCGGAGGTATTCCTTCCTGATTGCACCGACTTATGCATGATGGATATCTCCATAACCCAACCTAAGCCAGTGGTGGTGGCAGTCAAGGACAGAAGGGAGGAGATTTCAGAGGAAAAGAGGGTTGTTGAGCTAGAGTTTGAGAAGCCTGGAAATTCTGTTGAGAGACTATATAGTCCGAGTGACCATGTTTCGTCAATAGGCCAGAATGGGCTAGATGTGGGATTGCCAACAGAGGCAGAATTGTGTGTGATCCAAGGGGATGGTCTGGAACGGAGGATAGATGATTTGACGACAGTGGAAGAAGACCTTGCCAATCTCCAGTTTTGCAATAACCAAGATCCAGCGGACGCAGCAGTTAACTGGTTTGATTATGAGGAATCGACAGAGATTACTGGGTGGTTGGATGATCAACCAGATGTGGTTGAAGAGTTCCAACCAAAATAGGGCCCGATAGGGGCAGGAATGTCAGTGGCGGCCGGAAGGGTCGGAGAACAGAGGACATCGCCGGAGAGCGCCGGTGTCGAGAGTTTCGCTCAGGATCGGAGCATCTCGAATGCAGGAATTATTGAGCAATCAGGTGTATTGACACGGCCGGAACCAGAAAGATTTGAGAATTCTGAGAGAATCAGGAAGGCAAAGGCCCATGTGGAAACGAGAACTGCTGTGTGCACAGGAACAGAGAATGCTGTGGGCATGTCAATGGAAGGTGCTGCAAGCACGAGGACAGTCATACCAGAGCCAGACAGGTGTCTGTCGGCCGCTGATGGAATGTGGTGGGAGGATGAAGATTTATGTCTTGCCCATACAGACGAAGATTGGGGGGACAATCAACCTAATGACACTTGGTACCTTGGAGAAATCGACCATATGACACGGAGCGGGAGGTACTTCAAACCCCCGCACCTAGATCAACCAGAGGCTTCTGGGAAGGATAGAGAGGCTGAGAAGCAGAAGGAGAAACAACTTGAAGAGGAGGTTGTGCTCAAACAGTTAAAAAAGATACAAGCAGACATCTCCATCTGGGGACTGCTTATGGCGTCGCGAGTACATAGACAAGCTGTCTTATCAGCCATGGACAAAGCGAAGCTTTCGATAGAAACCACGCCAGAACAGCTGGTAGGATTAGTCTTTCCGGGAGAGGCTACCCCGACACTGACTTTTCCCAACAAGGAACTGCCACCTGAGGGGCAAACCATAACAAACCACTCTACATCTCCGTGGAGTGTAGGAATAAATGGATACCGGTGGTTCTTGTTGACACCGAATCTGCCATCAACGTCTGCCCGGCAAGGACAGCGTATGCAATTGGTTTGAAAACCGCGGATTTTGTACCAACAGCCCAGGTAATTCGGGCGTATGACAACACAAGCCGAGAGGTGATGGGAACGGTGAAAGTTCAGACTAAAGTTGGGCCAGGACAGCATGAGATAGATTTTCATGTCTTAGAAGTTCCTGCAACTTTCAACCTGCTTTTAGGGAGGCCGTGGCTGCATCAGGTAAAGGCTGTGTCATCCACTTTGCATCAAATGGTGAAATACCCCTATGGAAAGGGAGTAGCCATTGTCTTTGGGAATTCATCAATTCATCCACCGCCGGAGGTATCTACGCCTGTTCTAGAAATCGAGCATGGTATAGAGGACGTGTTCATATCAGGTTTTACCTTGGCCGAGGCTCGGGTTGTACAGAATGTCATGGCTGCTAACTAGGGGATATATGTCAGTGCTCAAGCAGTGTATCTCATGAACAAGCTCCAACATGTCTCTGGGATGGGACTAGGAAAGAGTGGCCGGAAAGGCGTCGCAGCATTGGCCGAAGTGCCACACAACCCCCATACCTTTGGCTTGGGTTATCTGCCCACCAAGGAGGATTGGGCAATGAAAGGAAAGGAAATGGCTGGAAGAGCCAGAGCAAAACAAATGGGGAGGCCTTTTGATTTAATGCACCGGCCCATTCAGGGTACCCTAAATGGACGCTTTGTCCGGAAGGGGGAGGACTTTCCATTCTGTGGCTTTCCAGAGCCATGGTTGAACGCAGAGAGGAAGCACGTGCCAGGGTTCGAAATTTTCTTTGACTTACAGATATCTGGGGATGAGGTTGCCGAAGAGTGCACACACCAGACAGTTGAGGATGAACAGAGCAGTGAAATGGAGTCTGAGGACACCGCACTTGAAATGGGGGTAGCATTGGCATGTCTACTTTCAGATCCTCCGATCGACCAGAAGTGCTTGGGGGATAACTTCTTGGTGTCTATGATCGAGAATGAAACGGCGGCGGGCCTACCAGCAACTATTTTGGATGCATCTATCGCACCCTCTCTCGTTTGGCAATACGAAGAGGGATTTTTGTCGAGCAGTACTGGGTCAGGTAGTGAGCGGGAATCTGATTCCTCCGAATCTGTTGAGTCGGAATCAGGTTCCAGCTTGGCTGAGTCTGAGTCTGGTATTCTTGGGGGTGACAACCCGGATGCCACAGTCCTGTCTAGGTCGTCTTTTTCTTTCTCTTTTGAGTCTGTTGTAACAGAAGAATCAGACGGTTTGGAAGTACATAATGAGAATGGTGTGGATGTGGTTTCCGAGTACTTTTCTGTGCCTTTCATTTATTGCTTGAATTAGGACTTTCAAAATTTTGACAAAAACGACGAGGAAGAAATTCCTCCGGTTTTGCAACGATTTATTGATCAAGAGCAGGAGAGGTTTGTTAAACCTTTAGTGGATGAAATCACTACCGTGAATATTGGTACTGAGAAGGACCCGCGGCTGGTCCAGATCGAGTCCATGTTGTCTTCGGAGGAACGCGAGCGCTTAGTCGCTTTATTAAAAGATTTCAAAGATGTTTTCGCGTGGTCCTACGAAGACATGCCTGGAATCGATCCCGAGATTGTACAGCACTGGATCCCTCTTAACCCCGAGGCCCGACCTGTCAAACAGAAACTCAGGAGAATCCGCCCTGATTGGGCCATCAAGATTAAGGAAGAGGTCACCAAGAAAATCGACGCAGGCTTCCTGCTGGTATCCGAATACCCGACTTGGTTGGCCAACATTGTTCCAGTGCCAAAGAAAGATGGCAGAATCCGAGTATGCGTGGACTTTAGGGATTTGAACAAAGCTAGTCCAAAGGACGACTTTCCCTTGCCACACATTGATGAGCTGGTGGATTTCACAGCGGGGCATGCTTTGCTTTCATTTATGGATGGCTTCTCAGGCTATAATCATATAGTAATGGCACCTGAAGACCGGGAGAAGACTGCTTTCACCACCCCGTGGGGGACGTACTGCTACAGAGTGATGCCATTTGGGTTGAAGAACGCTGGAGCTACTTATCAACGGGCTGCGACCACAATATTGCACGACATGATCCACAAAGAGGTTGAAGTGTACGTGGACGACATGATTGTCAAGTCCAAAGAAAGAGAGGGCCACTACACTGCCTTACAAAAGTTCTTCCAAAGGATCAGAGAATTTCGGTTGCGGCTGAATCCTCAGAAGTGTACATTCGGTGTTACAGCGGGAAAAATACTGGGGTTTCTGATTACACAAAGGGGCATCGAAGTCGACCCTTCCAAAATCAAGGCCATCTTAGAAATGCCGCCACCAATGACTGAAAAGGAGGTGCGAGGCTTTCTGGGTAAAGTGCAATTCATAAGACGGTTTATCTCAAAACTAACCTTGACTTGTGAACCACTTTTTGGTCTCCTGAAGAAAGGAAAGAAATTCCAATGGGACAGCCGATGTCAAGCAGCTTTTGAACAGATCAAAGAATATTTACAGAACCCGCCCGTGTTGTCACCGCCAGAGCCGGGGAAACCGTTGATATTGTACCTTTCAGTAACTGAGACTACAATGGGCTGCATGCTTGCGCAAGAATCAGAGGACAAAGTAGAGAGGGCCATCTACTATCTGAGCAAGAAGATGCTGGATTACGAGACCCGCTACACTCCGCTAGAGAAGGCTTGTTTGGCCTTGGTATGGGTTACCAGGAAGCTGCGGCACTACCTGTTAGCTCACTCTGTAATGTTGGTTTCACGACTCGATCCCATCAAATATCTTTTCGAGAAACCAGCACTTACGGGTAGGCTAGCTCGTTGGCTGCTGTTGCTTTCCGAATTCGATCTGAAGTATGTGATGCGCAAGTTAGTAAAAGGGAGAGCGGTAGCAGAGTTCCTTGCCGACCACCCGGTTGAAGGGGATAAAGCGGTTGAGTACCTATTCCCAGATGAAGCCATTTTGCACATCGAAGATGAAACTTGGACGATGTACTTTGACGGAGCGTCGAACCAGTACGGGTATGGGATAGGGGTGTTGCTGATAGCGCCCGACAAATCCCATATCCCTCTAGCATTCAAGCTCCGGTTCAAAGTCTCGAACAACGAAGCAGAATATGAGGCATGTATTGCCGGCTTAGAAGCAGCCCTAGAACTAGGGGGCAAAACGGTTGGACGTCATTGGGGACTCGAACCTTGTTGTGTCTTAAGCAAAAGGAGACTGGAAAGTCAAGGAAGAAAAGATGATAATTTACCACCAGACCTTGGATTTGTTAATTCCTCGGTTTGAGAAGCTAAACTTCACTCATCTAGTGAGAGAGAACAACAGGTTCGCAGATTCACTAGCAACTCTATCTTCCATGATAGACATCCCGTCCGGAGTCCGAATGCGTCCAGTCATCATTGACCAGAAGTTCGCGCTGGCATATGAGTCAATTTCTGCCATAGATGAGGTTCAGGACGAAAACCCCTGGTATTACGACATTTGGAACTTCTTGGAGAAGGAGGCGTATCCACCAGGGGCAAATGCCAAAGATAAAAGGGCAATCAGAAGAATGGCTGTTCAGTTCATCATCTGCGGGGGGTAAGCTGTACAAGAGAGGTCATCTGGGAATGCATAAGCTGTGTGTAGAAGTTGAGGAGTCGAAGCGCCTGATGGAGGCCATCCATGGAGGAGAATGTGGTGCACATATGGATGGAGTAATGCTAGCATGGAAGATCCTTAGGCAGGGTTACTATTGGTCCACCATGGAGGAGGATTGTATCGGCTTTGTTCGGCGATGCCACAAATGTTAGATCCATGCAAACCGCATGAACATCCCGCCGTCGAAGCTATACAACATGACTTCGCCATGGCCATTTTCAGTATGGGGAATCGATGTGATCGGGGCTGTTACTCCGAAAGGGTCGAATGGGCATGAGTTCATCCTAGTCGCAATAGATTACTTTACGAAGTGGGTCGAGACCCAATCTTATGCAGTGTTGAAGGCTTCGCATGTCGCGAAGTTTATCAAAAACAACATCATCTGTCGCTACGGAGTCCCAAACGAGGTTATTTCAGACAATGGTTCCCACTTCAAGAAGGAAGTAATTGATTTGTTGGAAAAATACAACGTGGCTTTTCATAAGTCATCCACATACCGGCCGCAGACCAACGGAGCGGTTGAGGCTGCCAACAAGAACATCAAGCACATACTGCAGAAGATGATGGAAACCTACCGGGACTGGCCAGACAAATTGCCGTTTGCTCTGTGGGGCTACCGGACTTCAATTAGAACTTTTACTGGGGCGACTCCGTATTCATTAGTCTATGGGATGGAGGCTGTTCTACCTATCGAAATTGAGGTCCCGTCATTACGAGTATTGGTTGAGTGCCAAATAGCCGAGGCAGATTGGCAGCAGAGCAGATTTGAGGAACTCATGCTCTTTGATGAGAGAAGACTGAAAGCATTGTACCATGTTCAAGGTTATCAGCGCAGAATTGCTCGGGCTTTCAACAAGAAGGTTAAGTCTCGAAATTTGAAGGAAGGAGATTTCGTGCTCAAAGATAATCGAGCTCCCATCCACGACCCAAGGGGCAAGTTCAGACCCAATTGGACTGATCCCTATATCATTAAGTCTATCTAGTCGGGTGGAGCTGTTGTTCTGATGGACCTAGATGGCCTAGAGTTCTCCCAACTGATCAACATGGACAAGTTGCTGAAATATTATCCCTGAGAGGCTCGCTAGGCCGAAAACCCAAAAGGGCGACCTAGGCAAAAGTTAGGGCAGAGAAAAATTGGAAAATATAAAAACTGAGCTCGCAAGGTTGAAAACCCGCAAAGGGCGGCCTTGGCAAAAGTTAGAGCGCAAAAGGAGAGTGAAAATACTTGAGTGAACCCTAAGCCGGAACTACGTAAGGCTTGATTCTCATTTTTGGGATACGTAGGCAACTTCATCCTGAAGTTCAGCCATAAACCCTTCCCCAATCAACTTTGTCCATTTGATCAGCTCGGTCATCTTGGCCTGTTCAATATTCAAGAGCTTTGATTATAATCTCTGGTGCAGTGCTATTCAAACTAGGGGCATTTTTCGTTGCCATGCAGTGCCGCGGTACTATTCAGACTAGGGGCAACTTTCCAATTGCTGGGATTCGGGATTGTGCATCTCAGTGACAGATCTCAGGCGTGTCCAGTTCTGATCCATATCGAAAATAGTTTTGAAAAGTTTTGATAAAAGTTGACTTTATTCAAATTAATCTTTTTACAACTAAGACCATTTCTCGACCAAAACGGGAAATTTTCAGTACCACAACCTTCAATTTCATTGATTTCAACACAGAGTTCTCCTGCTCTTGCATACAAATTGAAGTTGCTTTTTATTACATTCATAACGAAAACTTGAAAGTACTAATAAAGCAATAAATCCGGGGCATAGTTGAATCAGATGTTCCTGCGCCCCCTCCCAGAGCTAGCTGAAGCCTCTGATGCCAAGCTGGGCCCGATCTGTGCCTCTTCATTGAGCCAATCCCAGCACTCGTCAGACAAAGTGCAACTGAAAGTGGGAGCGGGGGCAAGGAGCTCTCTAGTCCTCCACGCTGCGGCCTGCCGGACAAGCTGCGCGCCTCGGACCAGGAATGTAGCCGGATACTCTATCCCCTCTGGTGGGCAAGTCTGATCATGGCCAAACTGGCGCTGGAACCGGAATGGGAAATAGAACACACAGTGAGTCAAGCCGATCAATCGAATCCCGGTCTGCCGGGACATACTGTAGCTCATTGCCTGTAGGTTGAGCCAAGGGCACCGCCAAGCAATACGGTCTGCAGACAAGTTGCACATCCAGTCGAACCACCACCCCTCATCATGGGCATCGACTAGGCGTTCTCGAAAGAAGTAGCCGCGAGTCGAGTAGGCTGGGCAAGAGTCCACAACCTGCAATTTATCCATCAACCATATCTGGGGAGGGATGAAAAATGAGAGAATAAAGAATAGAGAGATGCACGATGAGAGAAAAGTGAGAAAGGGGTTTTGTGAGGAAAAATCGAGCCTGAGGGTCGAGTGATGTGAGCAATACATATGTGAGATTGGGTGGGAAACATTACCTGCAGCAGTAGTGGACTCCCCGCAAATCTGGTCGTCTCCCGGCGATAGAAAGCATCTAAGCCCATCAGTGTCTCGGCCAATGTCATGGCAATGCAGCTCTTTCCTTCTTTCAAGCTTTGAGCAACCTCGATCAGACGAATGCTAGATCCACTAAAGCCTGGGGAAAACAGAAAATGAGATAGCATGCACAAACAGAGGGCATGTCGCAGGAAGCCTTGCCAATGATGGTCACTGTGGTCACTGGCATCGAAAAACCGATGAATCAAGCTCGGAATATCCAGCATTCCATCACAAATCAGGGACCGAGCGTCATGCATGGTAAGTCCACACATCCGCCCTAAGGTTTGGGCATGGCCAACATTAAGCTCGGGCAGGATCTCCTCGTCGCGCTCAGATTCCATCAAAGCTTGGAAATCTTCGAAGGTAGGACATATCTCCTGCCCGCCGAAGTTGAAGACGTGTGTTACCAGATTCCAAAATCTTGCCGCGGCATGGAGGAAAGGAAGGTGCAGCGGAGTACGACCTAGCATGAATAGTGTGTTCAAACCGAAGCCCCGGAAGTTCAACTTTTCCGAGCCGTCTAGAGAAGCAATCCAATTTGTGAAGTTTTGGGCAGAGAATGCTTCCATTTGGTGCAAATTTGAGCTGAAATAAAGATAATCCCGAAGCTAGAACTCATATAGGAGATAAGGTAGTGAGTGGAGGACAGATGTCATCATTTTGGAGAATCTGCCATCGATGGCCGGCAGTGGCTCATTAGTGGCCGGCAGTGGCACACTGATGGCCGGCAGGCCTCCATTGGTGGCCGGCAGTGTTCCCTTCTCACTTAGTAGCTCCCTCACTGAAGGCCCAGTTGTCTGTTCCAGTGGAGTCCTGTCTTTCAAGGTCTTGTTTTGTCCTGTTGGACTTTGTCGTCTCGTGTTTAAGGCATATTGTTTTCTTTTTGTGTCAGGTTGTAATTATCTTCCTTTCATTCATTGAGTTGTTGCAATCTGCTTATCGAGTTGTAAATTTGTTAAGTATTGCTTTGTTTATCGAGTTGTTTTGTTTTTAATCGGTTCACTACTTGACTAGTGCAATTTGAGTGTTTTGTTTTCAAAATAAGATTTCGGTTTCATTTACATTGTTGTGTAAAGCGAAGTGATGCAATGCGATGCGATGCGATGCGATGCATAGAATGTACAAACGGAACACTTTTCCAACAAAAAGGCTGTTTTCATTCCATCATAGTTTCTTTTTACAAAAGAGTTTGGTTTTAAACTAAATCTGCCCAGCTCAGTACAATATGCAAAAACTACTAGTAAAAAGGAAAATAAAACAAAAGAAGGTCATCATCTGAAGTAGCAAAATGTCTGGACCAGTGCTGGTAGTCTCAAGTGCGGGAATCCATCCTGGTCCTCTTTCTGGACGAAGGTCCAGGATCTCCACCATCAGCATCTGACTCTGACTCTAAATGTGGACTCATCGCCTCCTCGTCAGACTCATCATCATCAGAGACAGGTCCCTGTGAACTAGTCCCTCGTCCTGCTCCCTCTGCTGCTCGAGGAGGTACTGAAGGGCTCGTCCCCGCTCCTGCTGGAACACCCGATGGGCCTGGCGGCAAGAAAGGAATCTGATAGAAGGACAATCCACCCGAAATGCATTAGTAACTAATGTATATCAGATGCAGTAAAATGTTGTACTGTGAATAGTGAATGATGTGCAGTGAATGCATGCCGTGAATGGGGTATGGGAACAATGCATCAGATGAAGACAGTGTGCAAGCATTGCAGATGGTGTTGTGTTAAGAAAAGACTTCAAATCAAAGCAGTTTGAATGAACTCATTGGAATGCCATAAATACTGAGCAGGTCCAAGCTCGTCTGCAGCATCCCCATCATTGAAGTCGTCATCGCCAGAGACTGACGAGTGTACTTAATGGGAGCCTACAAAAATGGTTGAAATCATTAGCACTCTGTATAATATCGAGAGAAATCAAATAACAGTACAAGGGGGGGGGGATGGTGTAGCACATATCGGAGTCGAGCCGTAACCTCCGATAAGCTCGTGACTAGCTGGAGGAGGGGCAAATGGAACCTGATAAATCTCTTCGGCTCGCCCTCGAAGTGTCATAGTTGCAGGCAACGCTGGCCATCCAGAATCCTGTCTCTCATCAGGACCTCGCCTCCTACGAGACCTGGCTGATCCGCCTCTACCTCTCATAGCTGGAGCCCTCGCTCCCTCTCCTCCTCGGACACCAGTCAAAGGTGGCATCAGATGTGTCAAAATGAAGGTCACGTAGTCGCCCTCAGCACGGAAGTAATCTGTCTCCAGCCCTACCATGAACTGGATCATCTGGTCGGTGGATAACATATGCGTCACCCTCATCAATGGTAGGGGCGCCATCGGTACAATTGGGGCAGACAACCCCAAAGTCTGGCGCACAAAGCGCTCACTCAGAAACCAGGCTCGACAGATCGGCCCCTCGAAGAGGATACGGTACTAAGACAAGATCCGGGCAGTGTGATACTGATCTCGGAGTCCTGATGGAATCACCTCCCATGGCCGCCATGTAATCTGAGAAAGAGAACCAACGAGATGATCAATCATCAAATAACTAAGGCAGGTGCATCAGTTTATTCAAAATAACCTTATTGCAGACTTACCTCACGCGTCGTGACTGTGTCAAAATACTGTCGAAAGAACATGAAGCCCTCCCGGGTCCTACGACGGAGTGGACCGTCATACACATCAGAAAATGGGACCGTTACTGCAGTCTCTTCCGCTGGATCTGGAGCAAGCGTCAGGAAGTATGCATATACCCAAAGCTGTTGAACAGATGTGATCAGTACAGCGCATGAGCAGGAATGCAGAAAGCAAAATACAGAATGCAGTATTGTACATAACAGATGCAGGCCTAGACGGGCAGTCATTAGACCTTGTGTGCAGTGTATCATGAGCAATGTGCAGTGTATAGTGTGCAGAGTGCAGCATGTATAGTGTATAGAAAATGCAAAGCAGAAAGCATAGGTATGACAGTGAGTACAGAGAATACAAATGTTGAACAAAGCAAAATGTATAAAGGCTAAGCAGAGTAATGAAAAAGGGAATTAGGTTGCGTACCTCCCAAGCTCGCCAGTAGCCTCCAATCAATCTCCCACACATCCGAGAAGTGGAGCTCATGTATCCATAAAGAGTGGTGAGGCCGGCTGCGCCCCAATTGTAGGAACGGACCCGCGGAAGTACCACCAGGGCGCTCAAGAAGTACAAACCCACGGTATTCCACCTGTTCGAAAATAAGGTGGTACCGAAAAGGAACAGAAGGAAGCCTCTGGCGTACTGCTCCACTCCCTCATCAGTCTGAGGACCCTCCTCGCGGAACTGCTCCTCGAACCAAGAGTATCTAACCATACCTGCTCGAGGGGTGGACGTGCCCCAAGCAACACATCCATGTAGCCACCCAGTCCCCCATGTCGAGATCTAGGGGAATCAGATCACCTCCTACTCCCAGACCGGTGATCATGGCAAAATCAAAAGGGGTCATGGTCATCTCCCTTGCCGTGGAAAAATGGAAAGAATTGGTGGTGTCCCACCACCTCTCCACAAGAGCCCCCAAGAAAGGACGACTCGCTATGACTCATGTCAAGCTGCAGCAAAATATACCGAAGCTGGTCTCGTCGACAATCCGGCGGACCCCCGTGGGAAGCACATCGTACCAGTCTCTAGCGATCGTGGCGCCATAGCCTCGAAAGGAGCGAGATCCCTCCTGTTGAAAATACAGTTTCAAATTGAATCAATGGTGTATTGAGAGCACATGTTTGAATAGTGTATTGAAAATGCAGTTCAAGTTGAATCAGCACAGTTCAAATCAGATCAGTCGTATATTGAAAATACAGTTCAAATCAGATCAGTCGTATATTGAAAATACAGTTCAGATCAGATTAGTGATGTATTGAAAATACAGTCGAATCTAGGGCAATGATGGGTTAAAAATGCATTCAAATTCCGAATAGTGACGCATGAGATGCGGTTATGTGCAGTGTGTACAGGATAGCAGTGTATGAAATGCAGTCAGATTAAAGTATGCGATGCAGTCAGATCGAAACAGTACAAAAGATGTAGGTATTCGAAAGAAATACTACACAAAGGGTAAAGGTGGTACCTCTATGGCAATGGCCGACAGGTGAGACATCGGCTCTCTCAATAAGAGGTCGTCTGGCACGTCCTCATCAAAGTTAGTGAAGGTATGGGTGCCTCCCGCCACCAGAATGATGTGAGTCTCCGGATGGTACACCGCAGGGTCGAAGGGACGTACATCCAATGGTAATGGCTGAGGCTCAACCTCTGGCTCGGCCACAAACTCTGCCACAAACTCTACTGGAGAGAGTGCGGGGAAACCCTCATCGTGAGGCACGTCGTCTACCATCTGAAATGAATGCGAAGAATGGTTCAAAAATGAGCGAAATGTTGAAATTTAGAACAAATTCAAACCCTAAGAGAGAAAATTCAAGAAAGTTGAAAAACACTGGAAAGTGAACTAACCTCGAAAGAAGATCGGGGGAAATGATCTTGGAATGCGGAAAATGATGAAAGAAGCCTCAGATGCAATTTCTGATCGGTTCAAATCAAAGAAAACCAAGGATTTTTAGTGATTCAAGGTTGTATAGGGTGTTGGGAAACGCGTAGAATGCGCGAATCTAGAGAGAAGGCACACCTAGGAAGGAAGAAAATGGATTTCTATGGAAGCATTTGTGAGGAAATGGTTTGATTTGAAGCCTATTTAAAGACCCACGGCCTAGAGGCCCCTTTTGCCCAAGTCTGCCACCGATGGCCAGCAGGGGCACATCGGTGGCCGGCATCATGCCATCGATGGCCGGCACTAGAAGGAGATGGCCGGCAGTGGCCGACAGTCCTTCCTGATGACCAAAAAACCTTCTCCAGCTTTCCTACCTATTTGAATCTTGGGATTTGTCCCCGGGTCCCAACAATCCTGTGGGATGCTCAAAGCTTGATTCGAAGTGCTTCCGTGGAAGCTCAGGAGTCATGTCTCAAATATACGATGGTTTACAACCATCAATGCGCACGAGGTGTATCCTTTTGATGCATCCCAAACCCTCCGGGAGGTAAACCGGAGGAGATGTCTTTATTAAGCATCTCTCTCTTTTGTTGATATCAATTAGCATTCATTGGTTATAGTAAACACTAACCTAGTTCACGTGCATTGTTTTGCATATCTCCAACATGTATTGTCATGCATTCCCCTTATCGCGCATCGTCATGCGTACTTTACATGCATTGCATGCATTCTCCTTATCGTGCGTCGTCACGTGCACTTACATGCATTGTCATGCATCTTCCTTACCGCGTATCGTCATGTGCATCTATTATGTATTGACATGCATTTTCCTCTATCATGCATTGCATTGTCGTGCATTCTCCTTACTGCGTATTGTCATGCGCATCTGTTATGCATTGCCATGTATTTCCTTATTTCTATCATGCATTGTCGTGCATTCTCCTTACCGCGCATTGTCATGCGCATCTGTTATGCATTGCCATGCATTTCCTTATCCCTATTATGCATTGTCATGCATTCTCTTTATCAAACATCGTTATGCGCTCCCACAGGAGGTTACACATTGCTTGCGTTAATCGCGCTTGCTTTACTGACATGTGTTCATTCCTGCTATACACATTGCTTGCATTACTGCATGCTTTACTTACATGTGTATAATGTATCTTTCAGGTGGTTACACATTGTGCACGTTTCGGCGTGTGCTTTACTTACATGTGTTCATACCTTTGCTTGCTTTACACATTGCTTACGTTTCTGCGTATGCTTTACTTACATGTGTTTATGCATCCCACAGGAGGTTACACATTGCTTACGTTAATCGCGCTTGCTTTACTGACATGTGTTCATTCCTGCTATACACATTGCTTGTGTATAATGTATCTTTCAGGTGGTTACACATTGTGCACGTTTCGGCGTGTGCTTTACTTATATGTATTCATACCTTTGCTTGCTTTACACATTGCTTACATTTCTACGTATGCTTTACTTACATGTGTTTATGCATCCCACAGGAGGTTACACATTGATTGCGTTAATCGCGCTTGCTTTACTGACATGTGTTCATTCCTGCTATACACATTGCTTGCTTTACTGCATGCTTTACTTACATGTGTATAATGTATCTTTCAGGTGGTTACACATTGTGCACGTTTCGGCGTGTGCTTTACTTACATGTGTTCATACCTTTGCTTGCTTTACACATTGCTTACGTTTCTGTGTATGCTTTACTTACATGTGTTTATGCATCCCACAGGAGGTTACACATTGCTTGCGTTAATCGCGCTTGCTTTACTGACATGTGTTCATTCCTGCTATACACATTGCTTGCATTACTGCATGCTTTACTTATATGTGTATAATGTATCTTTCAGGTGGTTACACATTGTGCACGTTTCGGCGTGTGCTTTACTTACATGTGTTCATACCTTTGCTTTCTTTACACATTGCTTACGTTTCTGCGTATGCTTTACTTATATGTGTTTATGCATCCCACAGGAGGTTACATATTGCTTGCGTTAATCGCGCTTGCTTTACTGACATGTGTTCATTCCTGCTATACACATTGCTTGCATTACTGCATGCTTTACTTACATGTGTATAATGTATCTTTCAGGTGGTTACACATTGTGCACGTTTCGGCGTGCGCTTTACTTACATGTGTTCATACCTTTGCTTGTTTCACACATTGCATGCGTTGTCACGCACGCTTTACTGACATGTGTTCAATTCCTATTTCACACATTGCATGCGTTGTCGCGCACGCTTTACTTACATGTGTTAATGCACACTTTGTATGCGTTGTCACGCACTTTTCAATTGCATTGTTATGCATCTTCACTTTGTATGCGTTGCCACGTACTTTTCAAATGCATTGTTATGCATCTTCCTAACAATATTGTACCTGTTAAGTTTGTTTCTTTCTCAGGCACGATATTGTATGTACGGTTCATTTAAAGCTGGTGCAACCGGACGAGCCGCACAGGTATTGTATTCACTCCGTGTGAAACGGGGTAAGAATTGCATAATTCTTTTACATCCTTTCTGCATTGTAGTGTAGTTGGATGCGTGTTCACCTGCTTAAAACTGTTGCATGTTTTGCTTCATTACAGCATCCGTGGCATGATTATTAGTCATGCTCTTGCATCTTGCATATCATTTGCATTTTGCCCCAGCCTTCGGGCACATCCCTGCATGCTTATACTAATTGATTGTCCAAGTCTTCGCTCTTGTCAAAAATGAGTCGTCTCTGGGCTTTGACATTCACTCCCGTCACTTTGTGACTTCTGAGTTCTGTCAAAGAGGGGCAACTGTGGACACCCCATTTTTGACCGTCCTCAAGACTTGGTTGAGCTTGTACACCCAAAACTGGTTCGATTGCTCGCCCAACATTCGATTGTCATGGCGGAACGTCACCGGTTCGAGTTTTCGGACCTTGTATCCTTCCTGCCTCATTTTTGGACCTTGGCTAGGTCCGGTTAGAGTGACCCTCATAGTGCACTGCTGGCCATAGGCATGGCACTGCCGGCCATGGATTTGCCCCTGCTGGCCACTGATGATGCCCTGCCGGCCATCAGTGTGGCACTGCCGGCCATTACTGATGGCCGGCACACCCTCTATCTCAGCTGGTTTTTAGGCAGATCTTTTGAGCCAGCTGGATTTTCATTTGCTGCCCTCCATACACGTGTATGGAGGGATGAAAGCCAAGAAAAACTTGTTCAA
The DNA here is from genome assembly GCA_030407325.1 of Camellia japonica. NCBI lineage: Eukaryota > Viridiplantae > Streptophyta > Magnoliopsida > Ericales > Theaceae > Camellia > Camellia japonica. The sequence goes on from JAPPVO010000007.1 coordinate 53,018,750, forward strand.
GAAGCTTTGGCTTTGCATTGTTCCATATAAGGAAGGGTCCTCTTCCTTAGCTGGAGGTTCTGAGTTTTTGAGAGAAAAAACTCTGTCTCTCTCTATATTGCTTGTGTTTCATGCTTTAGAGTTGGATTTTCTTGCACTTTTGCACTGCAACACTTAGATACATACTTCCATCCTCCATTCCAGCACTTTGGAGGCCATTTGCAAAGGTTGGAAGCTCAGGATCTTGGACCAAAACCTGCTGGTTTGTTGCTCTTCAAGGGTAAGAGCCTGTTCCCCTCAAACTTGCACGTTCTTTGTTCATTGGCTATCCTCACTTGCAAGCATTTTTGAACTTTGTCATGAACTGAAGATAGTCATATTTTGAGCTCCTTGTCATGTTTGATCAAGGATCTCTTGCTGTTTGAGGTCTCCTATTATCACTTGCCTCTTTAACTCTCTTTTAGGCCTATTTTTGCATAGTATCTTAGGCTTATTTGTGAGCACTTCTGGGCTTCGAGCCAAATTGTAAAGTGCATTTTTTTGAGCCCCTCTTCAACTTTGTTGAAGGGTTCTCCTCTGTTTGAGGTCATCTGCTGTCCCTTGTGTTTAATCTCTCTTTCAGGGCCATTTTTGCATGATAGATTATCCCTACTTGTGATTGTTTTTGAGATTTGATATAAACTGAAAAAAGTCTAGTTTTTGAGTGCTTTTTAAGTTTGTTTAAGGTCATTTTACTGTTTGGGGTGTGTAGCCCCCTTGCATGCTTTGTTTGGCTTGGTTTTAAGCCATGTTTGGAGACCTCCGAGCTAGCCTTGGTTTGGTCTTCCTACCACTGAAATCTAGCGGGATTTCAGTGGTAGAGGTGTGGTTTTGAGGTCCAAAATCAGAGGGGGTAGTCCCCTCTCTTTGTATTCCTCTTTGTTTGCATTTTTGGCCTTCCAAAGGACCATCCCTCTATGCATCTTTGAGGCTTGGTTCAGGCCTGTTTTTGTGACTTTAAGGACCTGCCTTGGCCCTGTCTAAGGTTGGTTTTGTCACTCCATGCTTGCATGATATACTTGTAGTGTAAATCCCCTAAACTAGCTTCATATGCTTCATGCCATGCCATGTCATTCTAGCTTGTTTGGTTTACATTTTAGCATGTATTTGGTCATCATTTGGCATAGTATGACCCTATCCATAGTTGGTTTGATCATCCTTTGCATGCTCCATATAGGTGTAGAACAAATCTTGTTTACTAGCCCTTTTGTGCATGATGTTTTGACTCATCATACTAGCATATTTTGGCTTGGCTTAAACCTAATTTTATGCTTATTTTGAAGTATTCTAGGACTGTTTTGGGCTTCCATGGCCATACCACTCATCCTTTGTATAGCTATAGTGTAAATGCTTAGGCTAGTCTTGTGTTTTGAGGCCCCTACCATGCCATACATGTGATGTTTGCATGCCTCGCCCTCATTCCACATGCTATTTCAGTCCATGAAATGTTGTTGTTCACTTTCATTTGACATGCTTTGAATGCTTTGTATAGCTTGTGCTTTATGCCTCAAAAATGGACTTTTGTGCACGCCATTTAGCCTAAGCCTTTGGCTCACCATTTCAGTGCATTTTGGGTCCTAATATACCATAATATAGCTCTGTTTTTGGTTGTTTAAGTCATGCCATGATTGGTTCTCATAGGTGTAGTGCATTGCCTCATTAATGCCTTACAAGCTCCATGCTTTTAGCTTTGTGTTCTAGCTTGTGTTGGCTAGCTTTGAGCTTGGTTTTGGTCTTGTCTCGACCTGCCCTAGGACTGTTTTAGGTCCCCTTGGCCCTTTGGGGCTTGCCTTGCATGGCCATGGCTTAAGTCCTTTTACTTGCTTTGAGCTTTGAGCATCCTAACATGCTTTGCTTGCATTGTTGAGTTGATTTGGCATCACTTTACATGATATTTCAGAGCTTATCCCATTGCCATATACCCATGTTTGTTGCTCCTTAAGTATGCTTAAGAGTTGTCCTCTTTGTGCCTTAATACTTGAGCCATTTGGTATGCACATTTGTCTTGCCATTTCATGCTTTTCATGCCATCAATTCCATCACTTTGGCTACTGATTTGGACCTAGTTGAGAGTTGTCCATCTTTGGTGTAAGCCCATTTTACCATGTTGTCGCATGCTTGTTACATGTAGTATGTTGTTGCATACTTGCTTAGCTTTACATGCCTTACATGTTCACATGTTCATGTTGCATTTTGTCATGTTGTCCAAGGCTGTCACCTCACATCATGCTTATATGCTTGTTGCATGTCATTAGCCTTGTTAGGTTGTTCATATTGCATGTTTTCCATGCTTATGTGTTGCATTGTTTGGATTAAGTATTAATCCGAGCACGAGGAACGAGGGGTATTCCATACTTCAAGTGATGGGATGCGTCTCAATTCTCGGTCGCCGAAGCTCTTGATGATTCATGATAGAGTGCTAGGCTTTACTTGCTTTGTTTGTGCAATCATTTTCATATTGATTTGCACAAGTTGAATCTTTGGCCATCATGCATCGGAATGCGTGATTGATGGTCGTGGATCCGATTCGGCCTCTCCCTCGATGTTTTGAGGTGATTTGGAGTGCCATGGTGCGTACATGTCCTTGGGAGACCCTCCATTTTCTCTTTTTTGTGCTTTGTTGCAGTTTGGTGTCACAGCACACCAGTGGCCGGCAGTGGGCCATCTCTGGCCGGCAGTGCTCATTTCTTGGCCGGTAGGCCACTGGTAGCTTCCCCTGCAGTGTTTTGGTAAGACTCAGCACCCAGAACTGGAGGACACCCTGCAAACAAAGCCTCCACGGAGCAATTGGAAGGCATTCCAAGGCAAGGAACCGAAGTGAGCATGCATCTTCTCTTCTTCAAACAGAGCTGGAATAGCATCATTTACTGCTTTCCCTATTTGCTTGTTGTCTTTCATTAATTAGTTAATTGATTTGTTAATTAATTAAGTTGTGTAATAATTAGTTGTAGCTAGTTATTCATTCGGTGTTGTAATAATTAATTAGCTCGTGAGTTAGTTGATTAGGTGGTTTGTATTATTTATTCGGACCCTCCGAACGAGGGCACAATGTTGTAATAAGGGTGCGTGCGTGTGTGTATGTCCTCCAACTCCCTTTCTTTCTTCCCTTTTATTTAACCGCTTACAATGGTTAGATTTAGGGCATATCTCAATTAGCATACCTTATGCTATGCATGCGTGCATCATTCATTTGTATTACATGCACCGAAGGCTCGGTTCATCATTCAAACTGCATTGCAATTTTCAATACACTTTCTTGAATACGTGTTTTCAAAGCATGTTTCGAAATAAGTGCCATGCCATATCATTAGTAGCCGAGCCTACTAGACTGCATTTTGTATGCGTTGCATTAGCCACTTAACATGAACTAGGGTCATGCATGTTTTGCTAACTAGTTTACTGTTTTGGCACGGAGTACGATGTAAGTATTTATGCTTTAGCATCTCGCATGAGTGTGAATGTTAACATGACATCATATTTACCATGTGGCTAAATGCTTAGTTGATATAACTGCCTGAATGCCTGTGGGTGAAGGTTGGATTACTTGAAATGGGATAATTCATTGAAATCCGTATTTTAGCCTACTTGCGAGTAGCAAATTTCAAACATTTTCCAAACAAACGGATATGCAGTGCTTCGTTCCAAATTAGGCGATCTAGTCTATACTTGTTTTGCTGTGCGCATCACATAGTAATTCTAGCTAATTAACAGGAATAAGAACACATAACGTTTTCAAAATCGGATATCATGGTTAGTAGAGGCCGGTCTTCGGACCGGGCGAGAGGGGGTGCTCATAGCTGACCTTCCCTAATCGGACCCAAGTTCTCGAGCCAAGGCAACTTTAGTGATGACGGACACGTGGCCTTTAGCACCGAGTCAGGGTTTCCTAAATTCCCCCATTAAAAAATATTTAGGTGGTGACTCTGTATCTGGCAAAGCAGTCCATGTTTGGCACTTCTTTTAAAAATATGTTTTCTCAAAACGATTTGCCGGATTTGGACTCTTTGATTCAAGATTAAGAACCGTGACAATTTGAGTCCGAACTGTAGTGAACCCCGACAAAATAAACAGAACGGGATTCATCCTCCCGGGGCGTTCGAGGACGTCTACAGTGGCGCTCGAGCGAGGACCCTATTTTCAGCAATTTTTGACTAACTCTTTTAAATGCATAATTGCATTCTCATGACATTCTAAGTATTCTTAGTCACCAATTGGACCACATAGTCATGGAATAAACTCGAATCACATAAAGAGAGTTGAATTGAAATGAAATGAATATTGAATGGTGCTTCTATTGTGTTTTTGTTATGTGATTTATATAGGTGGGTATCCGAGGCCTTATATCGACTTAACCCACTGTGAGTAATAACTCTGTAAAGTTATGTTTGATTTTAATTATTTTCTAATGATATGAAATGATCAATTTTCTAAAATGCTACATTTTGTATGAATGAATAATTGTCCAAAATTTCTTTGAAACGTAATTGAGGTATCCATAGCAGAGGCCCTCACCCAAGGGACATAATACTGTGGCTTATGGTCATGAAACGTAATTGTGGTACCCTTAGCAGAGTCCCTCGTCCAGGGGACATAATATTGTGGCTTATGGTCATGAGGCCCTAGCCTGGGGGATAATACCGTGGCCCAGGCCCCCGTCCGGGGGAAGCAATACCGTGGCCCAGGCCCCTGCCCTGGGGAAACAATACCGTGGCCGATATATGAGATATGTTACCCGATACCGGAGGTTCCGTTATAAAACTTGATATGCTTGACCAAAGAGACATGTTTATGCTAATGGATGTATCACACATGATTTGAATATGAATAAGACTATGACTCTGTTTCTGCTAACTGATTATGATTCTAATTTGCTATGAGATTTGAAATTTGTTATGGGCATCATTCATTAAAATCTTTACTCTGTTATTATTCACTGGGCTCCAACTCACTGTATTATTTATGTATGTAGGTGATTTGGTGTGTAGCCTAGAGCTTTTGCCTAGATTATGTTTTGTCAGCCAACCTATGTACCTCCCTTAGAGGTTCCAGATATGTCTAGTGGTTATGGCTAAGTGCATTAAGTTCAAGTTTTGTTTTCTTGTTTGGTTAAACAAGTCCTTGCTTATTTTGTAAATAGGGTTAAGTCCCTTTTTGTCTAATCTGTATTTATATGATGACGTAAGGGAGATGTGTAAATATGTATATAAAAAGTTTAAAATTTTTCCGTTTCATATAAGTCTGCATAGCTCAATAGATGTCGTATATTTGTTATTTGCTTCCTCTAGCCCCTAACATTAAGCTAATCTGTCTCAAAGGCCTTCGGTAATCCCAGGATTATTGGCTGGTTACGATGCTAAACCTATACGGGCGGGTTTGGGTCGTGACACGGACAATACCTACTCATTTTGAGTCCCAAGATGGTCTTTGAATGAATGCCACAATTAATCAATTTCGACAACACATCTGCCACTATCAGAAAAAGGGAGGGGGATAGGGGATCTCCTTGCCTGATCCCACAAGTCGGGGTGAAAGCAACCCGCTTTTCTCTGTTAACCATAATTGAGAAGCTGACCGTTAAAACACACTCCATGACCCACCGAACCCATTGTGCACTGAAACCTAATTTTTTGAGTACGGCTTCTAGAAAATCCCATCGAATCCAATCATAGGCCTTACTAAAGTCCAACTTCAAAGCTAAATCCACCCGCCTACCCCTCTTTTTATGTCATAAGAAAATGAAAAGCTTCATGCGCCACAAGAATGTTGTCTTGGATCAATTGCCCTGGAACAAAGGTTGATTGAGTGGGTGTGATTAGCTGGTGGAGCACTTTCTTGAGCCTATTCGCCAAAATTTTTGTGATAATTTTCATCTTGAAATTACATAAGCTGATAGGTCTAAAATGGTGCAATGTCTCTGGGGCTGCCACCTTCTGGATTAGGACAAGATTCGTATGATTCCAATCTCTCAAAACAGTCCCTTCATCAAAAAAATTGCGGATTGCTACACACAAAGATGGGCCAATTACAAACCAATGCTTTTGATAGAATATACCTGGGTAGCCATTTGGTCCCGAAGCTTTTAGTGATCCCAACTGAAAAGTTGCCGCTTTGATTTCATCATCAGTGAAAGGTTTAGTCAGATCAGAATTCATTGCTTTAATTACGTCACAATCTACAGTCGCTAAAGCTTCAGTCAAATCTCTAGCCTCCATTGCGCGAAGTAGATTTTGAAAATGAGATAGAAACTGATCATTAATAGCTTCTTCCGTCTCGCACCATTCCCCCAAATCAGTTTTTAACTTGACTAATTGGTTCCGTTGCCTTCTTTAGATAACTGTAGCATGAAAGAAAGTTGTGTTTTTGTCTCCATACTGCAGCCAATTGATTCTAGATCTCTGATGGTGAAACATTTTCTCTCGGGCCAACACTTTGCTAACTCCCTTTGAAGCCTTTGAATTTGGACTTTAGTGTCATCTGAAAAAGGTTGGGCTTGTAAGTCCCGAATTGAATATTTTAAATCAACAATTCGGATTCGACTATCTCCAAATTTTTCCTTACTCCATCGGGATAAACCGTTACTACATCTCTGGAGCTTCTGGGAAAAACGATACATAGGTGAAACTGCTAGATCCTACCCCCAATGTGATTGGATAACCTCGGAGCATTTGGGGCTAGTAGTCTATATAGACTCAAATTTGAATAAGCGAGGTATCTTCTTTGGCAGGATATGACAATGTAGCAGAAAAGGGAAGTGATCCGACCCTATCAATGCCTCATGGTGTACTTGTGCATAAGGGAATTTCTGTCGCCAACTCACTGTGGCCAAAGCTTTATCCAATCTCTCTCTCACATTACGAACACCCTGCTGGTTGTTGGTCCAAGTGTATGGTGCCCCTTTAAACTCTAGATCCATAAGCTCATAATGAGAAAGAAAATCTTGAAAACTTTGCATCCTAGCTCTATTGTAGCGCCCTGAACCCTGCTTCTCCCACGACCAACCGACTTCGTTTAAATCCCCCAAACACACCCAAGGGTAGCCATTTCCTGCGGTCAGTTTTTTTAGATATTGCCAAAAGACTCTCCTTTCAGTCTAACGGGAAGGAGCATATACAAAGGTGGCAAGCCAACTAGAAGATGTCGTTCTCATGACAATGAAACATTTAAATATATTAGCCGATTTGTGACTAACATACAAGTCCACTTCATCTTTCCACCAAAGTGCTAAACCTCCTGACAGACCAACAGGATCTACATAGCTTTTATTTGGAAATTGGAGCCTCATTTTCATTCTTTCTAGCATTATTCGTTTGTTTTGGGTTTCCATTAGGAAAATTATTGAGGGATGATGAGTCATGCATAAGCCCCGTAAGATCTGGAATGTCAGGGGTCGCCCCATCCCCTGACAATTCCAGCTGAGCATCAGCATGGCCCTTGTGGTGCTTTAGGGCTCGCCACCATAGCCCATATGTTTTCAGATAACTCTCCAACAGAAGATGTAATCGACACTTGCAAGAGATTCTTATCAAAGATAATACAATTGGGATTAACACTTATCGGGTACGTTATCGTAGCGGCCGAAACTCCCTCTGCCTCACCAATTTGCACATCTATCAAGCCTCGGGTTGTCGAAGTACTTTTCCTTACTCGAGGACTTCCTCGTTTCCCTAGCTTTGCTTTTCCTCTGCCTAGTTGCGTATTTTGGAGCTCAATATTGGGCAAAGACAGTATATTCTGGATCACCCTCTGGGTAGGATGATCTTGACCTTCCCTCCTCTAACATATCACCTGTTGCAGATTTGTGCTATCATCATCAACCTCATTCCGCTTTAGAGATAACTTGGTTAGGGTCTTTGAGAGTAGCCCATCTAAAAGATATGGTTGTTTTTTAGTTAAAGAAAAGGGGATTGGGCTTTTCAGGGCCAGTTGTTGTAGCTCCTCTGTATTGGCTTCACTTTCCCCAGATTGGGTTGGATTGGGTTCTGGAGGTTTAGTCACATAATAGCTAGGTTTAACCGGTGGGTCTAAAGGCCCTTTACCCATTTGCGCCTATGTTGTAACAAGGCCCAGATTCTAATATCTTCTGGTGCACATGAATATCCTGTTGTCCCAATTCTGGCGTAGTCTTATGCAGTATTGTATGTATAGGAGATGGATTAGAGTGAGCAACATCTACCACCTCCCCACTAGCTGACCGTTGGAAGGACATAGAAGGAGTGCACGACTCGGTACGGGATAGTGGAATTGGCGAGTTCAGCCTTTGGGGAAATTTATGCTCAGTCTCATGATGATTACGTACCTTCGGAGAAGCCGGCGGAGGATGATTGATATTCTTTAAACCGATAGCTACCCTTCTCTCCATTTCATCAACTTGCCGGCGATAGTGTTCAATGGGAAGGCCAGTAGGGGAAGCTGTGCCCATTCTCAAGTTGGTCTATAGCCAAAAGAAACTCCTTGTTCCTTTGAGACGAATTTACAAGCATTGCTTTCATGCCCCAACCTTCCACAATCATAGCAATAATCAGAAAGTTTTTCATATCTAAAAGTAAGCCGGGATTCACTACCCTTTTTAGATCGCTGAAGCCAAAGGCCTCTAGGCAAAGGTTGTTGAGTATCAATCTCCACCCGAATTCGTAAGAAATTTCGATAGAGTAACAACCCTTCCGTATGTGTTTCAACTTGAACTAATCTTCCAATCCGATTGCCCAGGATCTCTCCATTTTGTTTAGTAAGATTGTTTAGGGGTAGACCATGAACTTGGACCCAGAAATGGCACCATCGAAACTCCATTTCTTCCACTGTTTGGCCTGTTTGCAGTGGTTGAAGAGCTAATAACTTTCCCATAACCGACCACGGGCTATCTCTAAGAACTCTGTTCCGATCATCACCATCACTAAATTGGAAAAGATAAACACTATCATTCCAAGGAGAAATAGAGAGTTCACCCCTAATTCTCCACGCCCCTCTGATTATATTTGACACCACAGTTCGATTCAGGATTTTGGAGCCTATGGTTTTTCCAATCAAACACTTATTAGAAGTGTCTTCATTCTCTCCACTCCCTTCTTCTAGAGAAATACCCTTATGTTGTAGTGGAGGGTTTGAAGTCGAAGCCATAGTAATCCATAGAAACAGTAGAACCAACAGGGGTTGGTGAAAGAGGTGATGAAACTGGGTTTGAAAGTAAAGATAATACCAGAAGCTAGCTGAGAAATGAACTTAAGGAAGATGGATAATGAGTAGAGGACAGAATAGAATGGACGTAGTAGGGAATAGTTAGAAAAACCAAGACGAAAATTGGAAAGAGCCAGAAAAAAAAAACCTAAGGCAAACCTCTCATTTAGAGAGAGAAGCTCTCATTGTAGAGAGAGTATAAACATTGTTGCTTGACCTCATTTGGATGCCTTTTTCTTGATTTAAATCTCACAAAATGTCTCACTCACTGTTTATGAAAAGGTGGTGGAGGAGACAAATATTAAACAAGTGGCAGTAGTGGAATTATGAAAAAAAATCATATTATGATGTTTAAAAGTGTTTGAATTTTGAAAGGTTGTAGATGTATGTTGTGGTATGATATTTAATAAATTTGGAAAGGTATTTTTAAAATACTAAAAAAAATAAAAAAAGCATATGTGCTCTTTAGATTTTTAAAATGAGAATGGCTTCCCTCTAGTCCTTCATCGGACTGGAAGGTACTGTTAGGCCCCTGGGGATCCACCACGAGTCCTGTTTCGATAATCTAAACCGTTAATGTGCAGAACTCATCGAGTACTATATGCTTGTAAACAATCATGTTGTCGGATATCGATAGTTATATGATCAAATCAGTTTTGTAGGAAAAAAATAGACGGTAAAAAATAAACGATTGACAAAAATCTGATTTGATCACATAGCTATCGATATCCGACCAACGTGATTTTTTACAATTATAACCGTTTGGATTATCGAAACGGGACCCGTGGGAGTCCCGTGGTAGGCCCCCACGGGCCCAATAATACCCTCCAATCGGATGAAGGACTGAAGGGAAGTCATTCCCTTTTAAAATAGTAATAGATAATCACAATATAATTTATAACTTTCACTTTAGAAAAATACATTATAAATTTATTGTTCGTAACTTTTAATACAAAGGGACATAATACACCACAAAATGATAAGTTTTTGTAGTCTGATTGTATAATAAAGAGATGATTTAAAATAGAGAAAATTTCATTTCACCCCCTAAACTTTCACACATTTTTTAATTTGACCTATACACTTTGATTAATATCAATTTTATACCCAAACTTTCAAAATTTTGATCAATTTGGCCCTTGCTGTCACATTCTATCTACAATTGGACAGAATATGCTGACGTGGGGGGCAAATTGATTTTGTAAGGTATAGTTTGGAGGGCAAATTGATTTTTAAGGTATAGTTTGGGGGATAAAATGAAATTTTAAATGAACTTTGGTGTCATATCATCAAATTTCGTCCAATTGTAAACGGAATGTGACAGTAGTGGCCAAATTGATCAAAATTTTGAAAGTTTAGATGTAAAATTGATATTAATCGAAGTCTGGGAGCCAAATTGAAAAACACGTGAAAGTTTAGGGGGCAAAATGATATTTCCCCTTTAAAATAACTGGACAAAGGAGATCCACATAGGATTCCCTATATTTTGCAAGGCTTTTTTCTTTTTGGGATGGCTTTCTTCCCTCCATGGAAAATTATTAAGTTTGGTATCATATAATTTTTTATCTCTTTAATTAAAAACTTCTTTTGCACATTCGAGGTAGGTTTAAAGGGCACCACAATACTTAATTGCGATTTGCATGCCGAAAGCTAGATTTGGTGTTCAAATCTTTGTTTCCTTTTTCTTATGATACGTGTCCCTTATTTTTTTTATAAATAATTTTAGGTACTCACTTTTAACTTTTTTCGAATTTACTCTAAATGGGATTGTGTGGTTGTGATTGAATTTGTGTGGAGTGATGTTTATGTGTAGAATAAATCTGAACCACAAGATGAAGATTCTAGATAATTTCTAGATTGATAAAGATGGGTTTGTAGTATTACTCATTTCTCTATTTTTTTTTTTTTTAAAAAAAAACATTATATAGAGGAGTGCACACCACTTAAGCAACACACATATTATAATATTAATTTTATTATTATTTATTTTTATTTTTACTTATTTAAATTGTACACACATCGCGCGTGCTAGTCACTAGTCTTCATAAAATTCATTATTTTCTCTAATAACATATTAACTTATTAACTAGTTATTTATGTAAAAATTTAAATTATTAAGAGATTTTACTAGGAAGCTAAGCCAAACTTGAGGTTATTTGAACCTCCCCAAAAGCTTTCTATTGTAAGATGAAAAATCTTAAAATTCCGGAGATATTGATTTGTGATTATGTATCAATTTTAAACAGTAAATAACCATCCCAATCAAACAATCAAAGAAAAATCGACACAACGATTTTATGTGAAAAAACCACAATTGAAGTGCCTCCAATTGTAATAAAAGACCACGGGCAAAAGCCACAAAACAATCCACTAAGAAGACAAAAATGAATTACACAAGTGTACTCTCAATTACCTAGCGAATCCATGCTCGAATTGAACCTACCCCAATGTGTCTCTTCCAACACTGTCTTCACCTCGGAATTGTCTTGTCCAACGTTGAATCCACAACGCCGATGCCAAATCATGACGATGAGTCACTCCAGAATCCACCAAAGCTTTAGGCCTAAATTCCTCAGAATTTACCGAAGAACAACTCTCTCTTTTGTATTGAATAAAACAAAACAAACAAACCTTTTGATATAATCCACTGAATTCATGATATAAACTCTCACAGATATCAAAGGAAACAAGCAAAGAAGCTCCAGATGAAAACCCTAATACCCAAGAAGAAGATTTGGAAACCGTACCCTAGAAACTGAATTAATCACAGATTTATAGAAAACATAATCGCAATCTCCGCTCGAGCGTAGGAATGGCCACTCGAGCGGACTGACTAAAACGCGTGTTTCAGAACAAGGGTCTACACTCAAGCGCAAGAAGTGCCGCTCGAGCGCAAAAACACAACTACCAATATTTTTGCAGATAGTTCAAACTTCTAGAATAAAAAAATTTTCGCTCGAGCACACAAATAGTTGCTCGAGCGGTCAAGCAACTTCGACAGCTCGACCCCCGACATAGTCAGCAAAGTGGCAAACATGATAGGATTAAGATTACAAACTCCTCTGCATAGGCACAATTCGGGTTGGATTCATATCTAAAAACTCATAGCCTCACTGAAATAAAATATTGAATAAAATTACAACTTAAAGGAGTTTTGTCAAACAGGATTGCCAATAACAGAAACCTAACATAAGAGAAAGTTCTTACAAATTTCCTCTATGAAAAAGAAAAAATTGTATATATTGATCAATGTATTCATCATTTAAAATTTGAAGTACGATCAAATGGATTTACTCGGAACTTGATGGAAAAAGAGGTCTTTATGGTCAACTAGATCAACCAGCCAAAACGCCGCCCGAATTTAATCATTTATTAAGAAAAATGGGGTCACCTTAATTTATTAGGTAAATTATACTTATCATTTTGGAGATTTATAAAATAAAAATAAAAAATGAGTAATGCTAGAGACCCCAAAAATTTTACCAAAGTTTTACCAAATTTGGTAGAAACTTTGGTAAAATTTTTGGGGTCTCTAGCATTTTTGAAAAAAAATACATCAAATTTCATAATTTTAATATAATTATGTTAAATTTTTTTAATGTTTTAATTCACATGACATTTAATTATATTTTTTCAGTAATTTGTTAGTCATGAAATGATGTCATTTCTTTTACATTCAATTATTATTATTATTATATCTTGTGATGAATTGTTTTGTTAGTCAGGAAAATATATTTATTGATTATTGTATTTTGTGATGAAAATTAAGAATATTTGTGGTGCACGTTGTGACTCACTCTATGATAAAAGTTACAAATGGTGAATCTATGATGCGCACAACTAAAGCAAAATTTATAACCATTGTGATTATGTATATTACAAATAATTTATGATGAGAAATGTTAGGAATAATTTTGGTTATAAGATTACAACATATTATTTAGTGCTTGTTTTGAAACATTATAATTATATTATGTATATTGTAATAGAATGCATGTGATATGCACTTTGTGAAGAAGGCACATTGCTGAGAAAATATTATTTTGCCCCCAAAGCTATTACTTAAAAATCAAATCAATTCTTATTCTTTTAATAAAATCAATTTTACATATAAACTATTTAATTTTGCATCAATTTTATCCTCACCATCAATTGTCGTTTATAAGCAAACAGAAGTTGCTTATATGGCCCTCAAATTTCATTTGAAATTTCATTTTACCTTCCAAACTATTTCTAAAATATCAATTAGACCCCTAGACAAAATGAAATTTGAGGATCTAATTAATATTTTATCGATAATTTGGGGGATAAGATGAAGTTTTAAATAAAAACATGATGCCAAGTCAGCAAATTCTATTTGATCATAGACGATAGTTGACAGCGGGGTGAAATTGATCCAAAATTGAATGGTTTATGTGTAAAATTCATATAATTGAAAGAATGGATGTTGAATTGATTTTGAGTGATAGTTTGGAGGCAAAGTAAAACTTCCTTCACATTGTTTAAATGAGGGTTGAGCTACTTTGTGGAATCCATTACAAGTTTTGTTTCAATGATCCTAATTATTTATTTTGTCGGGTCTTTAATGTATATTATTTAGGGATATGTACCAATAAATCTCATCTCACAAACAAGTACATGACACTCTAAAAACAATTAAAAATAGTGTACTTTTTTCAAACATGACAACATGGCGGGTATAATGTGACACTCTAAAAAAAATTAAAAATTTCTCAGTGTACTTTTTCCAAATGTGACAGGTATGATGTGGCACTCTAAAAAAATTAAAAAACTCTTTAATGTATTTTTTTAAAATATTACACTATAACGTAGAGGGTATAATGTAACACTCCAATGTGGCGGGCAAATGAGTCATTACATATCCAAAAGGACTAAATGGATCACAAGAAAAAAAATATGAGACTATATGGATTACAAGTCCAAAATATATGACTTATTGGTCAATCTCCCTATTATACAGAAAAATTAAGTTGAACCGATAATCATAACATTTTTATTTTAATACTTTTGTTTTCAAAAAAATTAAACAAATATTTTTATTAAAATAGACTATTTATCTTTTTAGAAAAATAAGATAAAATGAAAATATTATAATTATTGAATCAATTTAATTTTTTTTATAAATAATATACACAAAAAAAAATTATAAAATAAATAATTCAAATCATTAAAATAAAATTCATAGCAAACTCCATAAACCAAAACAGAACCGTAATAAAATCCACGGAAAATTCTATTTCCGCACACCAAGTTTCTTTACTCCACACACTTAATGAATTTTTTCAAAATCACAATTTTATCCTTTAGCAAAATTACCATCTCACCCACACATCTCACAATTTCTCCATACACATCTCACCTACAACCATCTCATCAGCCACTTCCCCGCCGGCCACCGCTTCCCATGCCCAAACCTCAACCATACATAGCATTTCTTTTCATTTTCCCTACTTTTTTCAATCCCTAACCTTCCCATTTCTTCTTTTTTCTTTCTCTATAGATTGTCAGAGAAATCGCGCCTGTTCGGAGAACTAGTGCTGAATAGATCGCCGCTGTTAGGATATCAATCGCCGAACCAATTGAGTATGTACAGATATCAACTATCAAATCTATAGGGTTTGTTTGACCATCAATCATCAAATCTCTCCCTGTCTCTTTTTCTTTCTCTGTTAATCGATCGATCGATCGTGGTGAAGAAGGGAGATTGCGTCGTGATGGAGGAGGCGGAGATGATTGGGGAGGGGGCGGAGAAGACTGGAGAAAGGCTGGGGAGGTGGATCGCAGAGGTGACGGTGACCGGTGATGATCGCAATGGAGGTGACTGTGACCGGCGATGATCGCGATGGAGGTGACGGCAGCGTGAGGAGATGTGTGAGAATGACTGAGAGGCTGGGAATGGGCGGTGGTTGATGTCGTCACTGCCGCCGTCGCTGTTAGCTGGTGTAGTTAGGGATAAGGTTTTTGGAGTGAGAAATTATAGAATGAGAGGATGTGCACAGAGAAGGTGAGGGTATATTTGGAATGTGAAGTGTGTGGATTGAGATAAAGAAGTAAAAATCAAATTACTAAATATGTGGATTGAGAAAAGATATACACAGAGATAATTTGGTGTGTGGAAATAGAATTTCCCAAAATCCACTCTCAAGTTCTCTCAAGATAATGCGGTTCAACAACCCTGGTCTCGTCTAGTGGGCCATATTTCTTCCCCGCGTCTCACCAATAATTGCCTCGTAAACATCTATAGTAGGCCACCCCCTTCCTTATCTCTTCTGCACCTTTTCTCAATCTCACATGGCATCTTTCTCTCTCTCCCAAACACACGGCTGATTTCTCTGACTATGACATTTTCAAAACTTTATTCCCACTCTAGGATGGCTTTTATCTTTATTCCCATTGTAGGGTTGTCACACTCCAAAATTTAGACAATTAAATATTAAATTAGGACTAAACTCCGATCAATATTCCATCATCCAAATCCTAGGGGTGAAACAAAAGAAAAAAAAAAACTAAACGCCAACCAAACCATCTACCATAATTTCATAACTAACCAATACCTCCAACATTAAAGTAGCAACAACTGGTCAAAATAACCTAAAAAAAATACGGTTACAAACCATGCCAAATTATTCCAATACTAAAGTCATAAAAAAAATAATAAATACATAAACTAATATCAACCCTAAGCTCAAGAAAACAAAAGAAGTCCAAACGACAAATCCAACAACTATAGTAATTCCATGACACCACCATAGCCCAAACTAATCCTGCAAAGGAAGCTCGACTGCGCTCAAACAGAACGCGCTCGAGTTGCAAGGAGACAAAACGGGTTAGTATACAAGTATACTGGTATGAGTACAAGATTTAACACCTACGTGTCCACCAGACACAAACAAAAATACATTTAATTCTTATTACTAGACAAGACAAGTAGTTCCAACCGCACCGAGACGAATGAGTAGTTTCCCCGAGATACGGTGGCATTTAGTTTCTTATCCATACACAATGAAATATAAATTGATTATAAAATAAAAAAAATAGAAATAAAAATATGGTGGGTCAGCCCTACATAAAAAGTTAGTAAGACCCACCATCCTGCAAAAAAAATAAAGTTAGTATAATTTAGTCATAAGTAACTTGCTGAAAAAGTATAAAAATGTACAATTTCATACTTAAATAATTCAAATTGACCAAAACTCAAAAAACAAAAGTTGTACAGAATTAAATTTCTTAAAAGACAGCACGAGCAAATTTAACAGAAACTAAACAGGTTGAGAGAAAAACTTGATAGAAAAACCTAGACGGAATTCAATCGAAAAATCTGAAGTTGAAAATGAACAAAAACTGCCCTAAGATGATTTTTTTCGGAAAAGTTCAAAACACAAAAAGTGTGCAGAGTAATGTTTTACTTCAGCATATAAAAAACCAATAAAAATGAGCTCATTTCGTGGTTTAAAACAGCCTCTAAAATCTGCATTGCTAAAATGAATCAAAACTATAATATCTAAGATCATCCGATTATAAGTTCTAATCGATCTTTTTAATAAAAATTTAAAACACAAAAGTCGTCTAGAATCACGTATACATGCCTCTGCTCAAATTTCATAATTTATCGAGGTCGTTTACTATTTTTCAAGATGTACAAAACAATACAATCCACACTATACCAATAAACTCATAATTAAATTCTTTGTACCTTAATTCCACCACTTCGACCTCCATTTCCGGCCTATACATGTATCCCATGTGCCTCCCGTACACCTAACACCACTCCAAAGCCAAACTTGCACGGGGATATCATCCCGAGTTTGACCCACACTCCCCGGATGGTTAGCATATACGTACGCACGTAAATCAAAGCACTCGTCTACTTATGAGAACGAGGCAACAATATACATATACAAAACATCTCACTCATGAGAATAAACATAACAATGCTAAGCCTAAGGTATTTAAATAAATCTCATAATCCTCACTTTTTTTTATACACTCTTTCTCACCAACACTTAAATAAAACAACAATCTATGGAGTCATGGTGGAGTGTAAGGAATTTATCTATGAATTCCTAATTTATTTTAATTTTATATAATCATGAGTGTGATTACAACCATAAAATAAATCCATATAAAAATCCTAAACCTTCCATACATAACTAATCATAATAATTAAAATCCATCAATCAATCAT
This sequence comes from Camellia japonica, assembly GCA_030407325.1. NCBI lineage: Eukaryota > Viridiplantae > Streptophyta > Magnoliopsida > Ericales > Theaceae > Camellia > Camellia japonica. The sequence continues at coordinate 53,036,145 of JAPPVO010000007.1, forward strand.
CTAAAAACCATAAACCTTACATACACAACTGATCAAAATAATTAAAATCAATCAATCATCTAAAAACCCTAAGCCTTATATACACAACTGATCAAAATAATTAAAATCAATCAATCTATCATCTTTATAAAAATACAAAATCAAACTAACATCAAATAAATAAAAATAAATAAATAAAAATAACGAATTAAACATAAATCAAGAGAAGTGGATTTTATACTCATAATATTTTTTCAAAGATCAAAGAATTATTTAAAGAACTAATGAAGTCACCAAAATAAATCCTAATCTATTTTTTTTTTCCTCCTCTCTTTCTCCACCCATTGCCTCCTTTTTTTTTTCTTCTTCCTGCGGCTCTCTTTGATGATCTCCCTCCCTCCCTCCCTCCCTCCCTCTCTCTGAATCCAGATCGTCGGTCGCGGTTTCCTACCGCCGTTTCCTGTCGCCCCCAAAACGACGTCGTTTTGGGGGCAAATTTTCAAAAAAAAAAAAATCGCAGAGGAAGAGGGAGGAAGGAGAAGGAGAGGGAGAGGGAGGGAGGAAGGAGGGAGGAGGAGGAGGAGGAGAAAGGGAAGGGAAGGGCCGGACTGGAGGGGGCCATAAATATAGGGGGAGGAGGAGGAGGAGGCAGAGGCGACGGCCGGAGGCGGAGGCGACGGTGGTCGCAGGTTCTGCGACAAGCGACGAGGGACGGCGGGCGACGGCGAGCGGCGACGGACGAGCTGCGACGGTGAGCTCGCAGCCTGAGCTGCTTCCTCCTCCTCCCCCCTCCTCCCTCCTTCCTCCCTCCCTCTCCCTCTCCTTCTCCTTCTCCTTCCTCCCTCTTCCTCTGCGATTTTTTTTTTTTTGAAAATTTGCCCCCAAAACAACGTCGTTTTGGGGGCGACAGGAAACGGCGGTAGGAAACCGCGACCGACGATCCGGATTCCCCTCTCTCTCTCTCTCTCACACTTTCTCCCCGTGTGTGGCTTGCGGCTGCTGTACCCCTCTTTTCTTTTCTTTTCTTTTCTTTTTATTTTATTTTATTATCTAAGTAAGGCTCTAATGCTTAACCTAATTGACATTTTTTGCATTTTATTTTATTAAATAATTGCAACATATATAAATATTCTTTATAAAATCAATACATATAACACCCTTTTTATATATAAATATATATAAAATTAAATATTTGAATTAATTATTTATAATTAATACCACATTAAACTAATTAAATATTACATTAAATTAACTAAACAACACATTAAATTAATTAAATATCACATTAAATTCTCATGTAACTACGTAATTAATAAAGACAAAAATAAAATAAAGTAATGCTACTAAATAATGACTTACTTACAAAAAATCAGGGTCGCTACAAGAGTAAAACGGTTTTAGTAATGCCGTTTTTCAAAAAACGACTTTTAAAAAGCCGTGTTTCACGATTAAAATAATAATAAAATTTGAACACAGAAAATCGGCTTTGGAAAAGCTAGTTTTCATTTTAATTAATGCTGAATTAATTAAAAACGATTTTGGTAGAACCATTTTTACACTAATTTTTCTTTTAATTTATATTTTTAACATAAATATTTTTTGACTAAAAATATTTTTAATACAAAAACGGTTTTAGAAAAGTCGTTTTATAAAATGGATTTTGAAAAACTATTTTCATAATTTTTTTTTTTTTTCGGTTTGTTTTCCCACGTGGGCAAGTTGTTGGACTTGGGAACCAAAAGAAGAGAGAGAGAGAGAGAGAGAGTAGCAATTCCAATGCATTCAAAGATGGGTTCCTTTAGAAAATCACAACAGAAACAAAACATAATTCATATAATACTCCAACAAATCTCATCAAGATTCCACGTTCAATTACTTATTATATAAAACATATATTGTGAGGGTTTTGAAAATTATTGTTTTAGTAGGTTATTTTAGTTTTTGATTATTTTAGCAGATTAAAATTTTTGTATTTGAAAAGATAATTGGATTTTTTTATAGTTGGATATAATGTTTGTGAGAGAAAAAATGAAATGATTATGGATTTGATGTGATATTTTGTCTTATTAACTATTTTAGTCTATTTTATCTTTTTTTGTAAATTTTAGCCTAAATTAAGCTAAAATCTCACATCCCAAACAACCCCTATATATACACACACACATTCTTGATCTTCCACCGTCTCCTCCTTTTCTACATATAGGTTTGAGTGCTATGTTTGATTATAATTTTCAAACATTGATTCCACATCCACTTTTGAAAAAATGTCTACCCGACCATCTCCCGGATGTCCCCTCGGACGATGTCAGGCTAGTTGACCAAAAAATTTAAAAAAACAACTCAAAACTCAAAATACAACTCAAAACTATTTTCAAAACTCATAACCAAACAAATTTTCTCTTTCAAAACTCAAGACTCAAAACACGACTCTACACTCAAATCATGATTCTAAAAATGATTTTAAAAAACAAAATAAAAGTATTTTTTAAAAATAGAATTTGAAAAGAGTTTGGTTTTGAGTTTTGAATTGAGTTTTGAGTAATTTTGAGTGGTGTGTTTGGTTATAAAATGCTTTTTTAAAATCGTTTTGTATTAAAAATATTTTTGGTCAAAAAATATTTATGTTGAAAATATAAATTAAAATAACCTTTAATTTGAAAATACAAACATCACATCCAATTATAAAAAATCTAATTATCTTTCTAAACACAAAAAATTTAATTTACTAAAGTAGGGAAAAACTAAAATAGCCTATTAAAATAACAACTTCCCAAACCTCCACAATATATGTTTTATATAGGGTTCGTTTGGGATGTGGGTTAACTTTTTGACTATTTTAGCCCATGATTAAAAAGTCTCGTTTGGGATAGGTTTTTTGGCTTTTTTGACTTTTGTGAAAGAAAAAATAAAATAATTATGGTTTGGATGTGACATTTTGTGAGTGTTTGGGAAGTTGCTATTTTAGTAAGTTATTTTAATTTTTTACTATTTTAGTAGGTTATTTTAGTTTTTGACTATTTACTAGGTTAAAATTTTTGTGTTTGGGAAAATAGTTAGATTTCTTTGTGCTTGGATATAATGTTTGTGAGACAAAAAATTAAATGATTATGGGTTTGATGTAACATTTTGTCTTATTAACTATTTTAGTCTAGTTTGCCTTTTTGTGAATTTTAGCTTAAATTAAGCAAAAATCCCACTTCCCAAACAATCCCTTCATCTTATTGAACTAAAAAATTTATTTTATCTTTTTATGAATATTTTAGTCAAAAAAATCTCTGTTTAACTCATACCAAACAAGGGCATAATAAGTAATTGAACGTGGAATCTTGATGAGATTTACGCTAAGTTTGGCATGTCTTGAAAAAGATAAAAAGTCAAAAAGTCACTATCCTATTTAAGTCACATCATCTTATTTAAGTCACATCACCTCTCTAAAACATCACTTTAAATCCAACTCAAATTCAACCCATATTTCATAAAAAGTTAAAAAGTGCACTTATTTAGATCATCCCAAAATTATATGGATTCATGTTTTGTCTGTGTTGTGATTTTCTAAAGAAAGTCATCTTTGAATGCATTGGAATTGTTGCTCTCTCTCTTCTTTTGGTTCCTAAGTCCAACAACCTTCCCACATGGAAAACAAATATAAAAGGATTTTTCTAAAATCGTTTTTGTATTAAAAATATTTTTGAAACTCATCTTTGAATACATTGGAATTGTTGCTCTCTCTCTTCTTTTGGTTCCTAAGTCCAACAACCTTCCCACATGGGAAAACAAATATAAAACATTTTTCTAAAATCGTTTTTGTATTAAAAATATTTTTGGTCAAAAAATAGTTATGTTAAAAATATAAATTAAAAAAGAAATTTAGTGTAAATCAAAACCATTTGTAATTAATTCAAAATTAATTAAAACTTAATTAAAATTGGCTTTTTCGAAGCCGATTTTCTATGTTCAAATTTTTTTATTAGTTTAATCGCAAAATACAACTTTTCAAAAGTTGTTTTCTAAAAAAACGATATTGCTAAACAATAATGTTCTAGACTCCTTTTCTCTCCCACTCCCTTTGACCTCCTCTCAACGTGATTGGCTAATTTTTTTTTTTTTTTTTATTTCTTCTCCTCCAATCACCACCCGTCACATATGTGTGGGATAGTGTGGGTGGTGATTGGAGGAAGTCTCAATCATGACCCATTGCTAAAGTAGTTTTTATAAGAATAAAAATAAAAAGTGGGAATAAAATTTTGAAAATGTGATAGCGAAATCAGCCCAGACACACACTTCTCTCTGTCTCTCTCTCTCTGTCTCTCTTATGGTGTCACGGCGTTTCTTCTCTCTCATGATCCATCTCTCTCTTTGAAACCCAGCCCAGACCATCAAAGAAAAAATGTGTTCACTCTCTCTCATGATCAATTTTTCTCGTTGAAACCCAGACCAGACCATCAAAGAAAAAATCTCTCTCTCTCTCTCTCTCTCTCTCTCTCTCTCTCTCTCTCTCTGTAGCCAAGACTCCAACACTACCATATTTTGGTAGTAGTTCCTTTCAAAGCCATGGACAATAGTATCTCCCAACCAAATCCACTTAACAACCACCACCACAAAGCTACCACCTCCACAAACAACAACGACGACTACCAAGTTGCAGATCCTGATCTCACTAACATGATTGGTCGAGATCTTAATTTCATGAAAGAGACCATGACACAGATTCAGAAGTTTGTAGATCATATGAATGTGCAAATCAACCAGGCTTGTGAGAAATTTGAGGAGCTCAAAACAAGAGAAGGAGGGAGTGATACTAACGAACTTGACCAACTGAAAATGTCTGTCAAGAAGTTGAAATCCCAGATTCCCTCCAAGCTTAAAATCCATTATGATGATGATTCAAAACCACATCGGAAACCATGGTTTGATGGATCCATTAACAGTAGCAGCAGCAACTACCAAGTCGATGTAAACAAGTCCGATTATTTGCTCAGCTTGATCAGCACCCCTGTACTTGCAGATATCCAGGTATCTTTCCATAACCTCCCTCCGGAACAAAAAATTATTTTGGCTTTTTTTCGGATTTTCCCAGAAATGGCTACCATAAAGAAAAGGTTTGTGCTTTACTGGTGGATTGGAGAGAGATTTCTATACCTAGAACAAGCAAAGCATATTGCCAACATGATGTTGAATGAGCTTACTGCTGACGGCTTCATCGAGCCTATCTACAAAAATTGTGGATTGGCTGTGGATAGCTACAGGATGCCCCCTCACGTTCGTTCTGCTGTAACCTTTGAATTAGAGGGGCATGATTTTGATTATTATCCGGATATTCGCTTCGCCTGTCGGAGAAGATGCATAGTCAACGTTGATGCGGCTATTATTGATGGAAGACATGAAATTATTTTGAAAAGCGGCACTGATGTCAAAGTTGTTTACTTGGGAAGGTGGCAAAAGCCAGTCACCCATCACATTGAAGTCGCAGACATTAAAATTCTCAATTTTCTCAAGAATATGAAACGATTAAGGTTTCTTAGTCTTCGAGGAATTTCTTTGATTACAGAGCTTCCTCAATACATTTCACAACTGACTGATCTTAAAATCCTAGATCTCAAAGCGTGTCACAACCTTGAGGTGGTTCCAGATTGGATTGGCTTGCTTGAAAATTTGACACACTTGGATATATCTGAGTGTTACCTTTTAGATCACATGCCCAAGGGACTTGGTGCATTATCTAATCTCCAAGTCCTTAAGGGATTTATTATTGGAGATTTCAAGGACAAAAAGTCATGTACTATCAATAATTTGACAAAATTGTCAAAGCTACGAAAATTGAGCATATCCACAAGTATGAAAGAATTTCCAACAGATCTGCAACTTCATCATTTACAAAGATTAAAATCTCTACAGAAGTTGAAAATATCTTGGTCAGGATGCATTTTACGAGGTAAAACTGATGATTCACCTAAGCAAGCACAACTATTTTCCAAGCAGACAACGCTGACAAGATCATTCATTGAGCAGTGTGATCCAAAACTTCCTTTCTTATTGGAACTTCCTTCATCGTTGCAAAAACTAGAGCTTGAGGGTTTTCCTGAGATAGATACACCCGGTTGGTTGTGGTCTAGCAATTTGAAGAACTTGAAGAAACTTTACATCAGAGGAGGACTATTGTGTAATCTGGACAAAATAGTAGCTACCACAGTTGAAATGTTACAATTGAAGTACTTGAGTAACCTAGAGATGCCTTGGAAAGACACTATGATGTTATTTCCCAATTTGATTTACTTGGAGAAAGTAGAATGTCCCGGCCTCAATTCCTTCCCGTGTGATTAGAATGGTGTTTGGATGAGGAAAGACAATGCCATCGATGAGAAATGTGGTGGAAGAAGCTACTGAGAGAAGATAGGAAACCCCATTCTATTATCTTCCCTTTCTACTTCGAGGCTGGCAAATTAATGTCTTCAAAGATAGTATATAGTAATTTTTCTCTCTCATGAAAAACTAGTTGTGCGTATTTATTTATTGAATCAAATGTATATGTCTTGAAGGTCATTCATCAAGGCTTCTTTACAAGTTTTCAATAAAGTTGCATTTGGGTAAGGCAGAGCATGTCTTTATTGGTAATTTTTTCTAAGGGGAAATTACAAAAATAAAAATAAAAAATCAGAGTTTGAATTTTGTAAAAAAAAACAAGCCTTAATTTTTAATTTTATCAATTTAAATTCTAATTTTTTGATTTATTTTTAATCTAAACCATCAACCTACTTTCCTATAAGTTACAATGAAAGATGTTTTATCAGCTTTGAAGAATTCTTGATTTCAAATGAGTTTTTTTTTTTTTTTAAATTTAAATTTTTATCTAAATGTATAATTTATTACACGTATTTAACTTTGTAATAAATAATGCTAAGTTTTAATTTTCCACTGCCCTTCATTTTTCTTGCATTAAGTTATATTCAATATTTCAGTTACTTTACACATTAACATTTTTATTATGTGAATGTGATGGAATTTAGTGAACTATTTAAAGGGAATATATATAAAAATTTAAAAGATGGGAGTGATAGGTATTGGTATCATTGTGAGAGATTTCATGAGAAATGGCATCAAGCAGTGAGAGAATTGCAAATGAATCTGTTGTGGACAACATTAAAGTAGTTGGGGCGTACAAAGTTGTGTCTTTTGCCAATGGCTTGAATTTGTTGCATACAGGCTAAGGAATATTTACTTTTAACCAAACAAATTTGTTTTAATGAAGAAAATTTATCATCTATTGGAAAGCATACAAGCTGATGTATTTACTTTTAACCAAACAAATTTGTTTTAATGAAGAAAATTTCTAAATCTATTGGGAATCATACAAGGTGAGAGTAGTTTCTTTTAACCATACAAATTAGTTGTAATGAAGAAAATTTCTCATCTATTAGGAATATCATTGCTGATATGATATTAAAGAGTGGATGGGAGTTTTAAATCTGCTTGTATTCATGACAAAATGCTAGGAAATGAAACTGCCCATCTATGGTCACTTTGAATGGAAGAGGTTCTAATTGAGGTTGTTTCTTGTGTCCATTCTGATTTTGTCTGTACTTTATAAATGAAATCATTTTTCTACATAAAAAGAAATTTTTTTTAATTCTTTTACGCGTTGTTTTTAAATTGTTACATCAATAGAAGACTTCCATCATTCCATACATTTTCATCCGTGGAATTTATTAGTACAATTCCTACCTTATTTACATCTCTAAAATTTCTAACATATTCATATTTCATTGAAACCCAATAAATATATTTTCCACTACAAAATCGCTTGGGTGTCCACAAAGAACAAATGAGGGTCATTTAATTAATAAAATTACAACTTTTTCCTTTCCCTGAGCAAGGTCAAAAGTTTCCACTGAAGCATAGCCATAATGATAATAGTTTAAAAAAATAAAATAAATAGAAAAAGCTAACAGAGATAGTTGTCTTGCAATATATGAACTTCAAATCAGTCATGCCAGTTCCAATAATCCTTTAGGCTTCGTCAAAATCATTTAAAAACCTATATTCCAACCAAAAGAAATATGTCAATGTGAAATGTAATTAAAAAAAAACTGAAGCTGATTATCACAAAAGTATAAACTCCCTCTATGTAAAATTTTAACATATATAATTTAGTAAATATTTTCAGTAAAATTTTCTAACAATTCTAACCCCAACAAAAATCTGATTCTAGCTTAATAAATCAGATTCAAGCTCCCCAAACAAAGCTTTGAAGATGTTAAGGCAAAAAATTAAAATAAAGGACTCGTCAATGGACCTGCACAGCCCTTTCAAACCTCTAAAACCTGAAAATTTTCCAATTGAAAACAAAAATACAATATCCATGTTTACAAAGATTGACTAATAAAATAACCATGTCTGCTATAACGGTAGCTAAGATGCTATTTTTCATTCATTTCTCCCAACTATCACGGAGAAAAAAAAAAAAGCTAGTATGAAGATGGCATCCGAACATGATAGAAAATAAAGAAATATAAATGCAAGGTGAGTGGACACATGCAGGTGTAGCAATAACTCTAAGTCCTAACATTATCAGTAGCATTTCAATTTTGAAGTGATAAATTACAATTTACAATAAGACACTTGGTCTGCAAACTTTTTTTAAAAAATGTACCTAACATTAATATCAACCCCAAAGTCAAAAACCCTCCTCCACAATACAAAAAAAAAATACTATTCCTAAAAAAAATCATTCTAGAATGTTAAGTAATATGAGTTTTCCAGCTAGAAAGTTAAGTAATTTGAGTTTTCCAGCTGATTCATAAAATACAAAAACAACAAATCTCATCAAGCAAAGGATACCAATTAATGTAATTCACTAACAACATGCCAATAACATACCAAAGGGCACCAACTAATGCACTCCAAAAAAATTCTTATCTCCTAACTCTCACCAACAACATACCAATGGCATGGAAATTCAGTAAAACCAAAGGACACCAACTAATGTACTCCAAAAAATGTGCAGCAAACAATAAAAAACCAAAATATCTAAATATAAACAATTATTATGAAACCAACTCTACTTTGACAACTATTAGTTTGCGATTGTTTCCGTAACGCCCTCAAAATAAACCCATAAAGCATACAATAATCACATGCTTAGACAAGAGAATAAAGCAAAAATACATTTCATCAGAGTATTCCTTACAAATGTATTACATGTTAACAACAAAAGCAAATGCCCTACGAGCTTACAGCTTTCCAAGTCAACACTTGGTTACAAAAGAAAGAGTACTAACTCTATAGAAAATAAGCCATTGGCTTGATATACATGTAATACAAGAATGTAATCACAAAAGATGTCCCAGCCACTAAGCCTCTCAAGCTATGTCCTTGGAGGTGACATGCTACCTGTACCTGAAAATGATGTCCCATATAGGGTGAACCAACGCCCAGTAGAGATATGCTAAACATAATATAAGCAATAACTAAGACATTAGCAATCGATAAATGTTTAACTCACATAAATCAATTCATAACCCATTTCAATTACATAACCAAGTGTCCATGTTTTATTCCAGTTCTTATCCAAATTTCCAATCCATAATCCTGGCTCAGAACCTGGTCGTTTATTTTAACAGAGATTTCATCTCATGTCAACAGTTCTTCCATTTCAATAATACTAATGAGATAACAACTCATAACAAAATACTTCCATAAGTCTCAACAGATACACATATTTGCTGTATCATTAACACATACAAACACTTCCTTACTTCGCAAGTGATACACAGATTTGCTGTATCAACACATCAATAGATACACAGAATTGCTGTATCAATGGAGTCCATCCCCTATCTCCTCCCATATAGCATCCGATTTAGGAGTCCATCCCCTATCTCCCCCTAAACCGTGGAGTACATCCCCTATCTCCTCCCACATAACACAATGTATATAAACAACTATCATATACATGTTTAATCAATACACAAATTCGATATATTATTCCAATTGTCATATTCGATGACATATTCAATTGATTAGTTTCGGTTTGCCTAATCATCATGCATTGTCTACAACAATCATGACTATCCTCCACCAATAGCCCAAAGCAATTATTTCTAAACAGATAATAAATGCATCAACAGATAATTTATCAACATTTTCAAAAGTGAGCGATTAATAAATCCAACTTCACTATTCCATCTCATATTGAGCCAATTTCGTTATTTTCAACTCAATTTCATATTCTCATCATAAATGTCATTAATTACATAAATGACCCAATTATACCCAAACATGGCATTTTTTTTCCCTTTTTCCAATATTGACCCAACGGTCTAAATATCATCAACTAACATCAATAATCACCTTTTAAGACCCAAAACATACACATTTGAGTCCAAAGGACAAAAACCCCTCTTTTTATAAAACATAACTCAAACCCTAACGTCCCAAATATCAACCATCTATACAAATAGCTCACACCTATGTTAAAGCATATAAGAATGAGTAGGAATCCCTACCTCAAGAGATGAGACTCAATGGAAGAAGATGAAGAAACCCGAAATGCTCCAAACCCCAATATTCTCGGATCAAAATGTAGCCCTCAACGATCACCACACTTTTTACAAAATGACAAAGGTGGGAGATCACTCTAACTAGATCAAACCTTAGAGAGAAGGTATTTTCTAGAGAGAGGAGCTCTCAAAATCGATTTTTGGTAAAGTAAGAGAGAGAGTGAAAGTTGAAAAGTGATCTAAAAAGACCCAGCTGATATCTGATATACGTATGACCCACTCGAGCGGAGAATAGGACGCTCGAGCGTCAAGCACAAAAACTGGACCCGCTCGAGCGTGAAGGGTACCCGCTCGAGCGCCAAGACACAACTGCAAAACACACCAGCTCAAGCGCAAAGGGAAAGCCGCTAGAGCGTAGATTTCCCCCTTCCAGTACTTTTACAGACAATGAACTACCCGCTCGAGTGCCAATATACCCGCTCGAGCACGACCCGTCGAGCGTAAAAAAATCTGCTCGAGCGTGAAAAACACACCTGCAGAAGTTTTGCAGAGGCACGAAATACTGAGAGGGTGTAAACCCCGCTTGAGCGCAATAAGACCCGCTCGAGCGGATCACCTGAAAACTGGGCAACAAGATTTGAGACTTAGGCTCAACCAACCTGTAACACACCTGCCCAATACATCCTAAAACTCAAACATGCGGAATTAAAGGATAACAACAAGATGTATAACCACCAACTCCACGGAACCCAAGTCCGGAATACAACAATCAAAGGAAGAGAAACCGGGATCGCTATAGTTTCTATCTCTTTGTATGGTTCTTCTCACAACAACAACAAACTAAACTTATCTCGCTAATAAAAAAAACAAAAGAACCACCAAAAATGCATGAATACCTTATTTTGTTATCATCGAAGCATATAATTCTACGATTTGAATATATTGTTGGTGAACTATTTTATTTCTCTCATTTGGTGTTATGATGAAGTGCCAGAGCATGGGAAAGTGCTGGAAGAGATTTCCCTTTCCACGACAGGTAAACTTAATAATTTCTTTAATTATATATATATATTTTTTAAAAAGGTCTGTCGATTTATTCTAAGCTTACCTTAGTGCCTCCCAGGTAGTGAATGTGCAGTGCTTATCTTTTTTATTTCAACCTGAAATAGGAATGTCACGACCCCATTCCGCCCTAGTAGAATGATGCCATGATGGCCAGTAATCCGAGATTACCAAAGGCCAACTTACAAAAAATTCACACACAATCAGAGTATACATAAGGGGCCTACATGTGTGGAAGCAATAAATTTAAATCTAATTAGTCCATAAGAGCTGTGCATAGGTTAAATGAAATGACATACATTTTAACATGGTTTACAACTTGGACACAAATAAAATAAAATACATGTTACATCTTGATCAAAAGGCTTCTCAAGCCGACATATACAAAAGAAATGAGTTACAAACTGAGAAGCATAATCTTCAAGATAATACAAAACATGAATCAAAACATCTTGCACATAACATCTTAGGCATCACCGCCTTCTTGCTCGTCACCTACATATATGTAAGGAGAGGGTGAGCTTGGGTACTCAGTGAATGATATTAGTAATAAAGGTTTGAATGAATGATATCCGAGATCTTTATCAAAACAATACATATAATAACTTGTACAAAGCATGGGATGAATCAAGTTCATCAATCAAAGTCTTTTAAAGCTTCTTGGATGTTAATAACATCTACATAATACCAAAGGATGACATTCCGAACAAAACAAGGGAATAACCGTCCCGGAATCGAAGCACACCCGTTCATGACCGTCGGTGGCCGACCCGAAATCAGTTAGACAACCCACCTGAAAAACCGTCGGTGGCAAAACAAGGGAATAATCATCTCGAAATCAAAGCACACCCGTTCATGACCGTCAGTGGCCGACCCAAGATCAATTAGACAAACCCACCCGTACAAGGCCTTCGGTGGCAAAAGAGATATCTCAACAAAGGTGCTACATAGGCTTAACGTCCCCTAGCACGAAAGGACGTTCCAAGAATGTCATCAAAACAAACATAATACTTTATACAAAAACTAGGGATAATCATTCATGCTTGATCAAATACTTTTCCAAAACAAAGCAAAGCAAAGCTTTTAACAAAACATTATAACATAGCTTTATTAAAAATACCACTCACATAGCTCTTCGGGTGTAGGGATTAAAGCAAGAATCCAAGACCTACAAGTACATAATAAATCCCATTGAATGCACTTCAGAAGACAAGAAGAGATGCTCAAAGATGGATATGAAACGCATGCTTAAAAACAAGCTTTACATGAATGAAAATGATCCCGGCATTTCTTTCCAAAACCAAGTCAAGACAAAGTAAAACATGTGTTGGGAGTTAAAACACTGTTTTTCTTCTAGGGAAAACATGCTAGGTACCAACCAGGTCTTGGAATGGATGCACAGAAATGATCTAGGCAAAAATGGTCTAGCTGGGTGAACTCAGGAAGTCTTGGCCGAGGTCCCACACCTCTTGGCCGAGGCGTGGTCTTCTAGGCCTAGGTGTGCGGCTGCCTGCCGAGATGTTACAAGGTGCCGGCAAGGGTGTACCATGGTCGGCCTAGGTATGTGGTGGTCGGCCTAGGTGTGCATGCAAGATAGGCTAAGTGCAAGTGATCATACAAGGTTGGCTAAGGTGAGATACGATGCTTGGCCTAGGTGTGAGATCTAGGCAAGAGTGGTCTCGGTGACACACTTAGGGAAATGAAGTTTGGAAATCTGGGTTTCCTCTTGAAAAACATGAAGAACATGAACATGAAGAACATGAATGCTAAAATCTTAACTTGTTATTACAAAATCTGAGATTTCATGGCATGAATTCAAAAACATGGACCTGGGTACCCGTACTTGGAGATTTCATGAAAACAAACACAAAAACATGGATCTTGATACAAACTTTCGGATCAAAACATGGTTTTTCTTCAAGAACACATGAACATCATTTTCTCTTTCTAAAACAAACTTTAAATCAATGCATGGCTCATGAATCATGCTAGATCATGCAACGTGATCATATATACATAAAGAATAACCAGAGTAGATCAAGAATCTAACCTCAAAACACGAATCTAACGGTTCAAACTCTAAGGATCAAGCTTGGAATCTAGCTCTCTCACTCTAAGAACTTCTCTTCCTCTTCCTAGAGCTTCTCTCTCTTCAAAGGCAAAGATATGACAAATGATGTGGGTTTCTCGCTGCTAGCTGGCTTAACCCTCTGCTGGGACATGTGGCATCGCCGGATTGGATCTCCTAAAAAAGGTGCCAGAATGAAAAGACAAGAGTATGACAAAGTGTGTACAACAAGTAAGATGACATGGGCACTCTAACAAGGTAATGATCTCGGATTAGGACATAGGCTTCAGCAAGTAAGGTCTCAATGATCTCGGCTAGGAAGGATAACACTTGACCTAGTCGTGCCACACCTCGGCCTAGATGTGCCACACCTCGGTCTAGGTCATACCAGTCCAGGAACAAGATCGCTAGGTGCAAGGATCAAAGATCTAGGACGCCTAGATGATAACATCTCGGCCTACATGATACACATCTCGGCCTAGGTGATGCACACCTCGGCCTAGATGATGACATCTCGGCCAATATGCCTAGGTGATGGTGGAGGTCAACCAAAGTGGTTCCAGGATGGTCTAGGTGTGAGAGGTTCAAAGGTGTGACCTAGGCTTGACATGACCTAGGCTTGAGACAGCAAGGAAGGAACAAAGCATGCATATAACACTTAGGCAAAACACATAAGCACAAAACAAGACAGGGACCTTTACTTAGGCAAAACAAGTCAACGTCTACAAATGCAAGCTTAACAAGACAAAATCATGTAAATGCTCATGAATGTGACTAAGACAAGATAAGGGTTATTACAAGGAAAGAGTTGGACAATGGAGAGAGATCAACAAATTGATTTCCACTAGGAGCAACTGAATCTTAACCAAAAGTAGTGATCTAAAATCTGTTACATATAAAGAAATAGACCGGAAAGCAAAGTATGCAAATCAACTTTGAAAACAACTAGGTGTGCAATTCCAGTCTCTTTGTGGTTGTTCAGTATTTTGCAAAACATTAAAGTGGACTGGAACTGCAATTCTACTACCAAAATCTAATTACTCACCAATATCACTATAAAAGTACTATCATGCACCATTCCAATATGCACTGTCACTCCATTCAAACAAAATCTTTCAACCTATATTCATTACAATACATAGTGCCCCTCACCAAATCCCAATTCCCCTCATCTTGAACATGTTAAATAATTATAAAAGTGGACGTATAAGTCACCATGTTTAATGAAAACAACAGGGGAATTTTAAATTGTTCCTCAATTTCAAAGTCAATTAACTGAAAAAATTCAAATCCTAACCATGAACATAAAGAAACCATTAATTTGAAAACATCTTTTAAATTAAAAAAACCCAATTAACTAATGAATTTACCTTGTATAGCTATGAATTTTATAAAGTAAAAATAAAACAAAGTAAGTTTCCATCTTTCTCTCTATAACCATAACTTTTCCAGTTAAAACAAACAAAAAGACAATTTTATAAAAAGAAAACAAAGTAGCAATCTTTCAGCAAATCAACAATAGCTAAAGATACAATATTAAATAATAAATAACCTATCTTCATAATTGTGCCTAATTGGTGATCATACGGGATTGTGTTTCTCATGACACACACAATTTTAAGGAGAAGGTTACCCTAAAAATAAAAATAAAACATTCAACCCTCCATTAAGATAACCCAAAGCATCGTCAACTTTCGAACATAACAGTTATTTAGACGTTCAAATGTGACTTTAATCAGTAGTAATAGTTTAATTAAATCAAAGATCACAATCCAATTAAACATAGCTCAAGAAACCACAAGGAGCAACTGGAGCAACATAGATTCAACCACAAAACATTAAATAACACAAACAATCAAGGCTCAAATGGTCTTCAAAATCACATAATCTCATAAATTACACCTAAACAAAAGATCAAGTCTTTCTTCAAAGGAAATGAGACTGCATGAAGATGGGTTTTCGATATTTTTACTTAATCATACAAAAAAATACATGTCCTCTGCTTGAAAACCCTAAATTTGAAATTTCCTCACCACAGACAAATCACAGATAATAACAGTAAAAGTACGGGCTTTGGGCGATTATGAACTACATACATACCAGTTTGTAATCCAACTCGAATACATCTAGGGTTTCGTCGTCGCAGAAGGGGGTTGGGCGTTATCGAATAGGTTGTTTAAGTTGGAGATGGCGGTGGAAACGAAGGCGGTTGAGTCGATGGCAGGAAGTGTAGGATCCCTTGAGAGAGAGTGACACCTAAAGGGTTAAAATCAGGGCTCCGAAATAAAACAGAGAAAGGTGTGGGACTTACTTGGAGTGGTGATGGTCAACGGCGAAGACCGGAGAGAGAGAGAGCGTAATTTCTCAAAATGTTTAGGGTCCAAGAAATGGTCCAGGGATTTGTCCAAAAACAAAATTAGGAGGGAATTTTGATTTGGACAAAATTTCGGGTGTTTATTCCAAATTTTTAACAATTATTTGGGGGGGGGGGGAAATTATGATAAAATTGATAGTAATTTTTTTTAGTAATAATTAAAAAAAAAACCATGATTTGAGTATTACAATAAAAAATTGTTAATTTTTATGTTATCAATTTAAACCTTAAATTTTTTATTTGCTTTTAATATAAATTATTCGTCTATTTTTGTGTATTGTAGTCATCAATCACAAAATGTACAACCACACCACTAATTGGTGTAACAAAAATATCTAAACTTTGTAGAAATTGCAAATATCATAATCAAGTTATAAAATTTCATGACATAGAACATAAAATATGTAACCACATCACTAATTGGCATAACAAAATTATTAGAAAACCACAAATGTTGTAATTAAGTCACAAAGTTTCATAACATCAACCACAATAGGGTTAAAATAGACAGAGAGAGCAGTGACAAACTCAAGGATCTGGTGTAGAGACACGGGGGTAGAGAGAGGCGATCAAGGTTGAGAGAGTAAGAATTCAACGAGAAAGAACTATTAGCGTTGATCGTTCGATAATTTGAACAAAATAGAAGAATCTAAGTGAGAAATAAAGATAGTTGAGGCACAACTAAGACAAACTGAGAGAAAGAAAATATAATAAGAAAAGAAAAAGAGAAATAGTTGGGATATGTGTCATCCCAAATTTGACCCGACATCGAGACTAATCTAACCATCCCAAATCCGACTCTAAAAAAATTCAAATTCCAAGCCCAACCACTTAATCCAATAAATATACACTATTAACTTTTTTTATTTTCTTGAATGTATATTAATTTATTTAAATCTTTTTATATATCATTGAATTTAGAATGTTAATAAAATTAAATAATAAAATGAAAATAAATTTTAACAAATGTTTTAATTTAACTCCTACAAAGAGGTATATATATATATGTTTTTTTTTTGTCTTATATTTTTTTTAATTTATTTTATAATTAAAATGTTATAAAATTATAATTATTGTTTTATAAATGGACCAACTTGACTATAACTCTTTATCCCAATCCTTGCTCAGGCAAAATTTCAACCCACCCGTAGTGTGATGTCACATTTTTCTTATTTACCCAAAATACTCTCGCATAATTATCACTTGTAACAAACATGTGTCTTGTAAGTAATTAAAATTATATTCAAACCAAAATTTGTAATTTAATTGCATACCCATCGAGCGGCCACACACCACTAGTTATATATATCCAAAATCATTTTCCAACCTTTCTAGAACACATGTGTACAAATTGAAAAAACAAAATATTTTGAATCAAAACTAGAGGCAAAGGTTTGTGTATGTATGACATATTAATGTGAAGGAACTGGAGTTTTGAGATAGATGTATTTGGTAGATAGAGAAATATCACCATCAATATGATTGAAGTAGACAGAGAGAATAGCGACGAACTCAAGGATATGGTACAAAGATACAGGAGTAGAGAGACGATCGAGGTTGAAAGAATAAAAATCCAACAAGGAAGAACTATCAACATTGACCATTTGATAATTTGAGCGAAATAGAGGAGTCTGAGTGAGAAATAAAGAGATTTGAGACATAAGTAGGACATATCGAGGGAAACAAAATAGAACAGGAAAATAAAAGAGGAAAAGTTGGGCAAAAAATTTAAGAGGACAGTGATTTACTAGAAAAAAAATAAAATCACGTCTTTCAACGTATTTTTTTATTGAAATTTAGTCAAATTATTTATATATATGTCTATGTGTGTGTATAGATGTTTTAAAATGTATATTGTTTGTATATTACCCTTTCTATTATATTTTGTAGAGATATTATGACTAAAATAAATATAAAACAGAGATATGTGATCGAAATTGGTTATGAGATATGTGGTTAGTGGTTCTAAGTTGGTTATGATCAAAGTTAGGTGGTTATGAACCAAAATGGGGTTGGTTATGAGATATATGGTTAGTGGTTATGAATGATATTTGTTATGAGATGTGGTTATGAGATATGTGATGTTGGTTATGATCAAAGTGGTATGATTATGAGTCAAAGCGTATTGGTTATGAGATATGGCTGCAAGATATGTGATTAGTGGTTATGAGCAAAGTGATGTGATTATGAGTCAAAGAGTGTAAGTTATGAGATGTGATTATGAGAGATATGAGTAGTGGTTATGAGATATGTGATGTTAGTTATGATTAAAGTAGTGTGGTTATGAGCCAAAATGTGTTGTTTATGAGATATGTGATTAATGATTATAATATATGTGATATTGGTTATGAGCCAAAGCGTGTTGGCTTTGAGATATGTAGGTAATGGTTATGAGATATATGATTAGTGATCATGAGACATGTGATTTTGGTGATGAGCAAAATAATGTAGTTATGAGTCAAAGGGCATTTAGTTATGAGATATGTGATGTTGGTTATAATCAAAGTGGTGTAGTTATAAGCCAAAAGGTGTTGGTTATGAAATATGTGATTAGTGGATATGATATATGTGATATTGTTATGAGTCAAATGGTGTTAGTTATGAGTTATGAGATATATGATAATTAGTGATCATAAGATATGTGATTTTGTTTATGAGCAAAGTGGTGTGATTATGAGTCAAAAGGTACTTGGTTATGAGATATGTGATATTGATTATGATCAAAGTGGTGTGGTTATAAGTAAAAGGGTGTTGGTTATGAGATATGTGAGGTTGGCTATGGGTGTTGGTTATGAGATGTGATTACGAGCTATCTGGATAGTTTGATACCCCTGTTCTGTATTATGTTAATTGGTCCCTAATACGTATGTGATTATATGTTTTTGATATGATTTTGTGTACCATTATGTGGATAATATGTGATTTTGGGATTCTATTGTGTTCATTATGTGTTATGTGATTCGTTCTTCTGTAATATATCTGTTTGAATAATCCGCTTCGGGAATTAAATTGAGGGCCTTATCGGCCACAGAACCCGGAATTGATTACGCCATTGTGATTGGCATAATTTTTAGAACCTACGGTGAAATTTAATTGAAAATTGAGTCTGGTCAATTTAAACTGATTAAATTGATAAATTAAGTGCCCTATTATTTTATATTAAAATATTTGTTAGTGGGGCTTGTTGTATATTAGCATTGCACCCTCCTTTAGCTCTCTTAAACTCAAAATCTGAGTTAGACAATTGAGAGTGAGAGAGAGGCCGGCCATAGTGAGAGAAAGGAGGAGAATTGTGCATTTTAGCTTGAAGCTTGGGAATTTTGGAGGTTTAGCTCAAGAATTGTCTAGAGCTTGAAAGATCAAAGCTTCTAGGTAAGTGAACTCATGGATTTTTGTTGTAAATGTGTAGATTCAAGTGTGTTTGATGATCAAGAACATGAGTTAGCTTGATGTTAAGGAAATGGAGTTGTTTGTGTTCAATTGATGGTCAATGAAGGCATGCATGTATATAATTGTTGTAGAATTGCATAATCTAGCATGTATTGAGTTGAACATGGAAGTAAAGGTGTTAAATCTTACATGCAAGCATGCTTTTGTTGTATTCCATGAGAATGAACACCATTTGTTTTGTTTGGGTTGGAAATGAGGTCAAAAATTAGCATGCATGTTTGAATAATTAAGAGATGAGCTTGAATGCATGATTTTACCATATTAGAATGAGTTTTGGGGCATGCATGTGAATTATTTGTAAATTGAGCCTCATTGAGTTGTAATTAGGGGCCTATACCATGTTAGGACAATTACATTTGAGATTTGAGCCATTGCATGCAAGAATTGTAGCTGGAAAATTGTTTTGGAGCTCAAGAACACAATCTGGGAAACCCAGAATTTTGATGTCCGCTCGAGCGGGGGAATGTCCGCTCGAGCGGGGATTTCGAGCTCCCAGTATTTTGTTCTTGCAGGCATGGTGTCCGCTCGAGCGGGAAAGTTCACGCTCGAGCGAGGGATCATGGAGGATGAACTTCCGCTCGAGCGTTCTAGTTCACGCTCGAGCGTAAAAATGATGCATCCAGTACTTTTTGCAGACATAGAGTCCGCTCGAGCGGGGAAGGTCATGCTCGAGCGGGGAGCTATGTTGAGAGGCCCTCCGCTCGAGCGCCATATTGGGCGATCGAGCGCAATTTCCACCTATCCAGAACTTTTGCAGACCTTAAGGGTCCGCTCGAGCGGGGAAGTTTACGCGAGCGGGGAAGTTTACGCTCGAGCGGGGACCCTGATTTCTGAAATTTCGCTTTCGCATTCTGTGTTTCGTTTTCCGTTCTCTTTCACTTGCAAGCACTCTTAGGCAGTGTTAAGCATTGTAAATGAGTTAATGAGATAAGAATAAAGCCTAAAGAGGAATATGTGAATTAAAGAACGGATTGAGCTATTAGTGACCCTTTTGTGTTCGTGAAATGT
Organism: Camellia japonica; assembly: GCA_030407325.1. Classification (NCBI taxonomy): domain Eukaryota; kingdom Viridiplantae; phylum Streptophyta; class Magnoliopsida; order Ericales; family Theaceae; genus Camellia; species Camellia japonica. Next base: position 53,056,582 of record JAPPVO010000007.1, read on the forward strand.
GTAGGGTCGAGCTCCAGGGCAAATCCACAAGCCGATCACTGTGAGTAATATCGATATTTGAATGCTTGTGAATGTCCAATTGTTTATCCCCTTATAAGCTTATAAATTGCTAATTGGGATTGTGGATGTAAGTCAAACATGAATGGACCAAAGGTCGTTTTGTTAAACATGAATGGACCAAAGGTCGTTTTGATAAACATGAATGGACCCAAGGTCGTTTTGACATGAATGAGTGGGCCGAAGGCCGTTCTGACATAAATGAATGGGCCAAAGGCCGTTTTGATACGAATGTGTGGGCCAAAGGCCGTTTTGACATACATGATTGGGCCAAAGGCCGTTTTGACATACCTGATTGGGCCAAAGGCCGTTTTGACATACGTGATTGGGCCGAAGGCCGTTTTGACATAATCGAATGGGCCGAAGGCCGTTTTGACATAATCGAATGGGCCGAAGGCCGTTTTGACAAGAATGGAAATCTGAATGGGCCAAAGGCCGGAATGTTTGGAATTGCAGTCACTTGATTTGTATTTAGTTATATATATCTGTTAAATAGAAATATGGATTGGGCCCAAGGCCGTTTGGAATATGTTGTTCTACAATGTTATGTAAATGCTGTATTTGATATTATTCACTGGGCTATCGCTCACGCTCATTCATGTGTTTGTAGGTGAGCCAAGAGATGCACAAACCCAGCCCCAGTGAAGTTTGCCAGGAACAACATGAGTTTTGGGGAGTCAACCTTGTGTCTCACGCACGAGACCCATCCTTGCCATTTTGTTATGTATTTACACTTTGTCTTGTTGGCAAGGACTTTATGTATATTTGTAGATAGTCTGTCATGGGTTGACTCGTTTTGGATGATCCTGTGTGTAAAGAATTTTTGGAACTGTACTTTTGATGTGGGTTATTAACGCATATGTGTATGGTTTGCTTGGAGTGCATATAAGCACGGCTCTATGGACAAAGTTTTTAATTACTGCTTCCGTTTGGCCCCCTTTACTCTGTTGAGTTACATCTGTTTTGGTTTGAGGCCGTAGGTAATCTCAGGATTACTGGCCGGTTATGTCCTTAACCCATAGGGGCGGGTTTGGGTCATGACAATAGTGGTTATGAGATATGTGATATTGGTTATGATCAAAGTGGTGTGGTTACGAGCCAAAAGGTGTTGGTTATGAGATGTGGTTATAAAATATGTGATGGTAGCTCATAACTAAAGTATAAAAAGTGACCTGTTTACTCAGTCAGTTTTAATGATGCGGCTTGTACTTGTCTAATTTGACTATGGGACTGTTTGTTACAGCTTTTGGAGGTAATTATAGCTTATTTTGATTTGGGAGTTTGTGCAGGATTGTTTAGTGCAGCTTCTGCTTATAGCTTATCAGGTAGAAATAGTTTAAGTAAACTGAAAAAAAGCTAATTATTTGAAAGTTGAGGTAAGGGTGCTTTAGTTTATACTTTATGATAATCAACTTTTAACTTTAAAAAACCTCCACCAAACGGAGCCTATATCTTATAAGCTAGCTTATTTTGTACAACCCATCAAAAAGCAATAAAAAAAAAAACTTATCTCTTACAACAAGTTAATAAAAACAAATTAAAGTGTAAAAATGATTTTTTGACATTAATTTTATAGAAAACAATCAAACCTTAGAGAGAAATTGAAGAATTCTGACTTTTTCAAATGACTTTTCGATTTTTTAACAACTTTTTAAATATTTTAAATACTTGCCAAACAAAGCCCAAAATGATAAATATCACAAGAAAAATGCTTAAAATTTTGAATCACTTTGGGCTATAATTACTTGGAAACTTTCTTTAAACTCCTTTAGAAATTGCTAGGGGTGTAATTTGTTCGGATCAATACGGTCATTGTTGAGAATAAGTAACAAATCGATATTTTTGGTTTTGATGATTGAAAAACTGATGCAGACCATATACTATTGTTCAATCTTATTGATTTTGTGGGTTTGATGTAGAAGAGGGATTGCTTGATGTTTTAAAGGATTTTATAAAAGTTCATAGAATTTTACATTAAAAATATATGAAGAAAATGTATGAAAGTTGCTTTATAATGTTTCACTAGTTTTCATCACAAACATATATTATATTAGTCACTACTTATCATACAATGCTCAAAAAACTAAAATATAAAAGTTGAGAGGGGAGAGGGGAGATTTGCGCGGTAGTACGACCGAGCTACGATAACGCCGATTAAGGGGCGATTGAGGAACTGCACAGCGCCGAGCAGACCCCTCCTTCTGCGCGGCCTGAGAGGTCGACCGACCAGACTCGAACCAATGCCTGGCCGAGCTGTGACGCGGCCTGGCGCGCAACGATGTCTGGTGACCGATCTAAGAGCAGCCCAGACCAGACTTGAGACGCGGTTAGCGCCGGCATGCGCCTAACCGATCAGCCAAGATAGGCAACTTTCTTGTAATCAAAAATGTAGAACGGAGGAAGTCCAGCGTGTTACACGGCCGGTCAACCAGGAGGGACCGGCCACGAATAGCTCGGCCATGGGCATCACCCTTTGCCCCTTTTTGCCTAGGTACAGGCCGGCGACACATTGTTCAGTTGTGTGCTCGTGGTGTCCATTCTCCACAAGCAATAGGCCGGTCGTGGTACTCCGGTTAAGGGTGCCACCTGGGCCAATGGCGTAAGGGAGAGGACATCTGCTCCACGCACGCCTCAATACCATTGGACAGTTCTGCGTGTACTGGTGGGGGGACTAAGCCTTTACACGCGTAAGGTAGTGAGAGGCGAGCACTGCCACCTGTCCAGGGAAGGACGGCAGAGGTAGTGCGTGCACAATCTTGGGGCTGCATGGCCAGCCTAGAAATATGGAAGAAGACGAACGTTAGAGGTATGCGAATTCACTCCTCCAAAAACACTCTCTCTGATAGCCCTCTTCTTCCTCCTCAAGTGGTCTGACTTGATCGTCGGAGGGTCTATCCGGCAAACCGCCGCCGGGCAGCTCACTATTTCTGTATTGCAGGATCAGATGCCGTCACAAAAAGCTTGACGTCCAAGGAGTACGGAAAGCAGAGGATATTTCGCCCCCGTACAATTGGCGCCGTCTGTGGGAATTCTTTGATACTCAACCCTTGTTCTTTAAGCCTCTTCAACCATTTCCATGGCCAACAACGACGAAGTTCCGCTGTCTGTTGTCGATGGTGTCACTCCAGAGTATGTCCGAATGAGAGAAGGCCCCCCGAATGTTCCAGCTATGGCGGGCCTGGAAACTTCTTTGCGAGGTGCGCGAGACAAGCGTGGGAGGAGTTCTGATCGCTCACGAAGTCCAGAGGGCCGCCGCCGCCGGGGGGAGTCCCGCGAGCAGCGCCTGGAGCACAAACTCAAGGACCAAGACGCCCTCATTCGCAAGATGGCGACGGAGATGGAGCTGCTGAAGCGCCAGATTAAAGGGAAGGGTGTTGCTGGAGAGGGCAACCTCAGTGAGCGCACCCCCTCCCCTCGTTCTAGCAGTCGCCGCCAAAGGAGGACTCACTCTCTCTCCATCACCAAGAACTATGGGGTTGGGGATTCCGACCAAAGAGAGGGCAGATCCTTCACTCGCGACAGCACCTACCGACCCTCGCACCCGTCGTCGACGTCGCGATACTCTGCCTCCTCTCGTTCCAGGGATCTCAGGGACGTGTTGGAGGAAAGAGCGCGCCGTCGAGGGGCTCAGAGGGTGCCGGTGCTCCAGAGGCTGAGTGCCCCAGTTCATTGTAGTGAAGAAGTGGTGATGCCGGCGCCCAGAGTCATGGCCCCTGCGCTGGTGGACAAAGAGCTGGCAAGACTTACAGCCACGCCGTTGTCCCCAGAGATTGAGAGCACCCCACTCCCTGCCGGATTCCACCAGCCAAAGTTCACTTTGTACGACGGCAAGACGAATCCGTACATGCATGTGAGTCATTACCGGCAAGTGATGGCTGGCCACTGGCGAAATGGCGCCTTGATGTGCCTCATATTCCCAGCAAGCTTGGGAGAGCTGGGTTTGAAGTGGTTCGAAAGGCTTCCGGAGGGGAGTATTGAGAGGTGGCAGCAACTAGCGGAAGCCTTTGTCACCAGATTCAAAACCAACACTCGAACGCCGAAGGAGGTCGACCATCTCCTAGGCTTCAAGATGGAGTCTGGATGTTCATTGAAGGCATACAACGCGAAGTACTAGGAAACTTACAACGAGATCCTCGACTGCCCTACCAATCTGGCAATCACTCAGTACAAACGGGGTCTCCCAGTCGGGCATAGGCTGCGAGATTCACTTACGATGCACCAACCTACAACCATGGAGTCTCTAATGCAACGAATCAATGAGCACATTCGCGTGGAGGATGATACCGCCTCCGCAACCGAGAAGGGTAATCCGGTCGGGGCAGACAGAAAGGTAGCAGGAAAAGTTCACTCGGTTGGGCAGGAGGATAACCGCCCAAGCGACCGGTCAAAAGATCAACGCCGTGGACCAAACCGTGATGACCGAAACAAGGGTCGCAGAAACGACCGAGCTGACGCACCCCGCGACACAGCGGAAGATGCCAAGAGAAGACTGAAGGCGCGGACAGGAATTACCATGGTCTTCAAAATTCCCATCTACCGCATTTTGAGCGAGATTCGAGGTGAGCCTTTTGTCCGTTGGCCGGCCAAGTTAGGGAGTGCGCAGCGAGGTTTCAATCCAAAATATCGCTGCACCTTCCATGAAGAACAGGGGCACCGGACAGAAGACTGCTTGCCGCTCAAACAGCACTTGGAGGAATTGGTGGCTGCGGGGCATCTTGACCGATACATAGATGGAGGGGTCAAGGCCGCGCCAACTGAACAAACCGAGCCTAATGGAATGGCCGCCCTAGAGGCGCCCCCGCAAGGTGTAATCAACGTCATCCATGGCATCATCGAGCCAGCAAGGGTCTGCGAGCTTAAAGGGATGATCAAGAAGGCTGAACACATGAAGGAAGTGCTCTCTGTACAGCCCGCCGTAAAGAAGGGAAAAACCGAAGAGAGGGACATCCTTTCGTTCTCGACCAAAGACCTGGAAAGGGTTCAGATGTCGCACAATGATGCCTTGGTGGTGACTCTTCGCGTCAAAGACTTTGATATCAAGAGAATCCTGATCGACCAGGGGAGTTCGGTCGAAATCATGTATTATGACGCGTTCAAACAAATGAAGTTAGAAGACAAGGACTTGGCCCCTACAACATCTCCTTTGGTCGGCTTCAACTCGCAACAAGAATGGCCGATCGGAAAGATTATTTTGCCGGTAAAAGCGGGATCGGTCGTGAAGCAAGTAGAATTCTGGGTGCTCAAAGTTCCATCCACTTACAATTTGATCCTGGGCAGAGGTTGGTTACATGCCATGCAAGCAGTAGCATCAACTTTTCACCAAGTCATGCGCTTTCCGGCACCGAGCAGGCAAATAGAGGAAGTTTGGGGAGACCAGGTGATGGCCAAACAATGCTTCGTTGCGGTAAATGGCAGCCGAGCAGCCAAAGGGTTTGTCCAGATGATCGAGGGGCCCGAGGGAAAGGAGGTCCTCGAAGACGTGGGAAGAAAGGCCGAGGAAAAATCGGTCGAAGATTTGGTGGAAGTGCGCATTGACGAAAACGATCCGAATAAATTCTTCCTCTTGGGATCATCTTTATCTAGCGACGAGCGGGCGGATTATGT
>JAPPVO010000007.1:53062342-53089965 GCA_030407325.1 Camellia japonica
CCCCCGAACGCCCCGGGAGGGTTAAGGTCCCGTTCCGTTCGTATTGGGGTTCACTACAGTTCGGACTCCCTTTTGTTTGTTGCGGTTCTAAATCTGAACCAAAGAGTCCAACTCTGGCAAATCGTTTTGAGAAAACAGATTTTTGAAAAGTGGTGCCAAACATGGACTGCTTTGCCAGATTACAGAGTCGCCACCTAAATATTTTAAAATGGGGAATTTAGGAAACCCTGACTCGGTGCCGAAGGCCACGTGTCCGTCATCACCAAATGTCTCGGCTCGGGAGCTTGGGTACGATCGGGGAAGGTCAGCTATGAGCACCCCCTTTCGCCCGGTCCGAAGACCGGCCTTTACTAACCGTGATATCCAATTTTGAAAACTTTATGCGTTCTTATTCCGGTTATTAGCCTAGGATTACTATGTTGTGCGCACAGCAAACAAGTATAGACTAGATCGCCTAATTTGGGAATAAGCATTGCATATCCGTCTTGTTTGGAAAACAGTTTGAAATTGCTACTCGCGAGTAGGCTAAAATACGGATTTCAATGAGTATTCCCAACTCAAGTAATCCAACCTTCACCCACAGGCATTCAAACAGTTTATACACATAAGCATTTAGCCGCATGGCAATCATACGTCATGGCAAACATTCACACGCATGCGATATGCTAAAGCAAAAAATTACATCGTACTCCGTGCCAGAAACAATAACCCGTTAGCAAACATGCATGACCTAGTTCATGTTAAGTGGCTAATGCGACACAAGCATAGATGCAATCTAGAGTAGGCTCGGCTAACCTAAACATGGCATATGAAGTGTGCGAATAGCACGTATTCAATTTGGAATTGAAAATTGCAATGCGGTTGTATGATGTACCGAGCCCGGTGCATGTAAACAAATGCATGAATGCACGCATGCATTGCATAAGGTATGCTAAAATAGACGTGCCCTAATCTACCATCGTAAGCAGGTAAATAAAAGGGATAGAAAGAAATGGGGGTTGGAAGACATGCACCCACTCACACACACTTATTACAATTTTGCCCTCGCTCGGAGGGACCAAAAGAATATACAGTCCGAATAATAAATGAATTAATTATTACAAAATTCTAATTACTTATAAATTAAAAGCAGAAAAGAAAAGGAAAGCCCAGCCCCGCCTCGGGATGCGCGAATGATGCATGCTCGATTCCGACTCGCCCGGAAAACCCACACCATGCACTGTTGCCTCTTTCTTGCTATCCTGCCCTTCTGAAAAATTCCCAAAGTCCCAGAATAACTTCCAAATAGACTGCAGTACCCACCGGCTGAATGAATTGACCACCGGCTACTTAGATTGGCCACCGGCTTCTTCTAGATTTTATCGGCACAAAAAGTGTGCCGGTCGGCACATTGTTCTGCCGGTCGCAGAAAGTTCCTGCAGAGGACAGTTTGACAGCAGCAGCAAAGACAGCAGTGCAAGGCATGGTTTTTGGGCATATGTAAGCATGATCATGGCCTCCTATCATGCTTAGGGACTCAAGGAGGCATGACTCTTGGTTCTAGGGCCATCAATGATGCATTTGATGCATGATAGCCTAAGGAACCAAGGTTGCATGTTTTAATTGAAATGCATGCAACACAAAAGATGAAATCCAAAACCTTATCATGTGTTAGTCAAAGGTCTTGGTGACTTGAGGATGGAGACAAGTTTCACCACTCAAAGTGTGAACTCCTCTCGATCCTCATGCTTGGCTTGACAATCCCCAAGCCAAACCATGAAATGCAAGTATACAAAATGGCTCAAATGCAATGCAACCTATCATGTTAAGCATGCAAAGAGCTAAAGTATGCAAGGTACAAATGTCATGCAACATGGACCAATTAAGCATGGAACTAGCATATACTCAAGGCCTCATTAATCAAACATACAACAACCGAGATATAAGCATGCAATAATGGACTTAAGCCATAGGGGGCAGTCCTCAAACTCTCCTAAAACAGTGGCAAAAACATGCCTCAAAACAAGAGCAAGATGCTACACAAGCATGCAAGCCATAAGCCTAAGGCCAAGGCACAAAGTGGGGCATTGAACCACCACTTAACAAGACTAAACATGGCACATGTTAGGCAACCAAAACAGGTTTTTATCATGCAAAATGGCACCCAAATCCCCTCATGGCACCCCCCAAAATGCATTAAACATGGAAGCATGCACAATGCTCTCTTGAAGACATAAAAGACCAACAAGTCAAAACATGGATAGGATGATAAAATGGAGGTATTTGAACATGGAATGGGGACTGAAATACCACCTACAATGATGCCAAATCATGAGGATGATGCAAGCTAAACATGTTAGAGCTCCATACAAGCAAAGTTTACAAGCCAATAGGCAAAACAACCACACTAAGCATGCCAAACATGGCCAAAACAGTGGCTCACAACCCTTTCACATGGCAAAGAGATGCTAAAACCTCCATGAAACCAAGCTAAAACATGCAAGAGTCATAGCTTAAAAGCATGGCATATCTCTAAGCATAAAAGGGAACTTCAAAGCAAGCATGAGATACATTCCAAGGGCCATCAATCCGACCAAAAACAGAGGTTAGATGTGACCTAAAACACCCTAAAAAGTTCTGAAATGAAGGCAAATACAAACAAGCATGCATGCTATGCTATGAGCCCAAAACAAAGGCAAGTAAAGGACCAAGGGGAGAGGGGGGGTCCCTCCCCTATATGAGACTCAAAAATCATCTTCCTCACCACTGAAAACCCACTGGTTTTCAGTGGTGGGAAGGCCAAGAACACCAAGTAAAGAGGGTCTTAAGCAAAGGCACCAAAAGTGGCCATACAAGGCCTAATAGGATGGACCTTTGCTCAAACCAAAAAAGAACTTTAATGAAGGTTCAAGAACAAGTAAAAACAAGACTTTTTTATCTTAAACACAAACTCAAAAACACAAAGTAAAGAGGGTAGAAAGAGGTTGCAAAAATGGGGAATATAAAGCAAGATTCTTACCCTTGATGATCCCTTGAAAAACAGAGGTTGCAACCACTCTCTAATGCTCAAAACCAGTCCAAAACCAACACAAACAACCTCCTAAGTCTCTCAAACTCGAGCTAAGGTGTAATGGTGTGTGTAAAGGAGCAAAAATGAGGTAAAACTACACTTTTTGGCCTAAAAACACACACACAAGAGGAGAGAGAGGGAGATATATATATATATATATGGATGTATATCAGAGATATATGTATCTAAGCTCTGGTTTTGCTCTCAAAAGGCTAACCTTGAGCCAAGAGGAAGAGTTCTCCTCTTATAGGCAAGGAATGCTTAGCAACTAAGCAAGCCAAGAGCTTATCCCTCCATACACGTGTATGGAGGGGAGCAAAGAACTTTACAGCTGTGAGAAAATATCTCATAAAGCAAGTGTACAGTGCTCGGCCGGCAAAGAAAATCATTTGGCAAAATTTAGTGCCGGTCGGCACAATAAAGTGCCGATGGACAAACCAGCCAGCCGGTGGCCTCTAGCCCCAGCCGGTGGTGTGTAGGGATGCCTCACAAGGCATTCCCTGCCCTTCCAAGGCAAAACACAAGTGTTTGGTGCAAAACCAAACACAAACGGTCGAGTTCGGAGGTCCTGAGGCAAGACGCGCGCAGCCGAGAACTCCGGGAACTCCAAACGAACACAAACATGGATAATCACCGAGTGTTCCAACGGTGACGTCCAAGTCTTGAGGACGGTCAAAAATGGGGTGTCTACAGTATATCAGTTCGCAGTAGAGCAGTTTTACATCACTTTTTGGATTTCTTTTCACTCAAAACCCTGAATCGGCACTCTCTCTCTCTCTCTAAAATGCTCTCTCTTTCTCTACAAATACACCTAGATTTAGGGATCTCTCAACCCTAGTTCCTTTGTTAAAAAGATAGAGCATCTTGTGGGCTTCCTTTTGATCCAAACAAAGTGGAGTTTGGGCATTCTTGAAGTTCTTCATTTTCTCCTTTGGGCTTCTACTCTTGAGGTAGGGATATTCTATACCTTGATATGGTTTTTAACCTAGATATTTGTTGTTATGTATAAATAATGAGATTTTGGGAGTGATTTGGGTAAACTAGGGTTTGGGCTCAAATTAAAAAGAGGGATTTTCTATGTTGGGTTCTATAAATGAATATGAGGTTACCTTGTGCTAGAATGGTAAGATTTAGCCTTGGGATTGATATTTGAAAAAATGGGAAGTTTGCCCTAATTTGTGTTGAATAACTATTTTGTATAAATGATGAAATTGAGATGGGAAATGGGAAATGTGAAATGTGAAATTGGGGGGATGTATGAATGAATGGTGTAGTTGAATCTGTTAAATCACTCACCTGTGGAAATTCGATAAATTATCTGTTATATAGATTGTATATCTGTTTAGAAATATTTGTCTTTGGGCTATCGGTAGAGGATAGCTATGATTGTTGTAGAAATTGCATGAGGATTAGGTGAATCGAAACTAATCATTTAAATTATGTCATTGAATATGACGGTATGAGTAAAACATTGAATATGTGTTGTGGATAGTTATTGTATATGACGATGCTTTTAAATACATTATATATGTATTATTTGTTTGGGAGGAGATAGGGGATGGACTCCATTTAAAATTAAGTTGGCCGGAGGGTTGAGGGTGAAAGTCCCAAAATTTTATATATACATAGGTGCCGATTCCTTCGAACGAGAATTTCGTAAAATGGCAAGTTGAAGCGTAGAATAATGAATGTTGTTGAATTTTGAACCAATGAGTTGTAGTCTCATTCGAGTTGTTTAGATGACAATGATCTAGACTCATGAATTGACTTAAAATGCATAAATAGAAATGGATTGAGATGTGAATGTCAATATTGAAAGGTCGTGGAAAGGATGTAACTTGGTTATGTATATTGAACATTTTTGAACATTTATCTAACACTTATATCTTAGTTAAACCTCATATGTTGTGTTAGTCTATCTCTACTGGGCTTTGGCTCAACCTACTTGGGAAACCATTTTCAGGTACAGGTGATATACTTCCTCCAAGGACATAGCTTGGAAGGACTTAGGAGCTGAAGGCTCTATTCGATTATTTTGTGTTTAGATGTTTATTCAAGCCAAGGGCTTTAAATGTATTGAGCTTATGACTCTCTTTTGTTTTAACCAAGTATTATCTTGGAAAGATGTAGGCTCGTAAGGCATTTATTTTGTTGTTATTAACTTGTATTACATGTTGTAGATTCAAAATGAACGTTTATGAATGTATAATGCATGTAATATCTTTTGTAATGTAAACTCTGATGAATGAAAATATATCATTTTCATTAGAAAATAATTTGTTGTGTATTCTTTTTAGAAAAAAATAATTAATATTAAATAATAATAATAACAACAACAAATATATATGATAAAAAATCAATACTAAAACCAACGAAAGTGGTTCTCGTTTAGAATTTTGACATTATACCTTGTTTATTAAAGTACCATGTAAAATATTACAGTTCATAAAATATAATTTAAACAAAGAGAAAGTGTATAAAGACAACGCATGCGATTTCCTCTGTCTAGATTCGAACAAATGCATACAACTTTAAGATTCAATCAAAATTATTCAAAGTGATTTGATCCATGATCGACAATTGTAAATATTATATATAGAAGTAGACACAAAAAATAAGAAATAGTAATCACTGTGTCTGGTTTCAATTTTCTGGATTCAATTTTTAGAAATTGAGTTTTTTATTTTTTGTGTTTTTTTATTTTTAGTGAATATTTTTAAAATTTTAAGCAATTTTTTTACTTTTTTAGATGCACCTTACCTAGATATATCTAAAAAATAAAATATTTATAAAAAAATATTTTAAAAATAAATAAATACACAAAAATATGAAAAATGTACTAAATTTTAGTATTTTTAAAAAAAATGCTTAAAATATTAAAAAAATGAGTGAAAACAAAAAAAAAATACAAAAAATAAAAAATTTCAATTTTTTGAAAGTGAATTTAAAAAAGTCAAATTATTTTTTGTTCTTCAATTATCATCAATGTAAAAAATAGGGAGACTTTTTTTTTATAAGAAGAGAGACCATTTGTTTATATTTATAAAGGACTTTTGGAAAATAAAGAAATAGTTGATTTATATAGGACTCTTCATGACTTCTAGAAAATATAATAGATTTGAGACGGTAAAATTGAAATTTAAAAAAAGTAGAAACCATGCATGCTCTTCACACTTTTATAATAGTAGTAGATTAAAATTGGTCTAATAAAAATACGATGAACCAACACTTATCAACTCATAATTTGTTAAGAATATATTTGTATGGTGGAGATTTAATTGATGAAATGTATGATCCATTAGTAAAATGAATTTCAACCATTGATTATTTTTTTGAATAAATTTTGAATTCCTAAGTCTGAGTTTGTAGTCTTGTTGTTAATCTAAAAGTTGGAGCTAGCCAGGTTTTTGTGCAAAAGACATTCAAAAATATTTACAACTAAGGTTGTGCAAAATACTGTCAATGAAATATTAAAGTAAAAATGAATGTGAGATAAATTTAAGATGTGAAATTTATTACAAATTAGTAGTTATATATATGAAAAATATTATGTAAAATTAGATTGTGTTATATATATGAAAAATATTATGTAAAATTAGTTTGTATTATATATATGAAAAATATTATACAAATTAGTGCTATATATTATGCAAATACTTCATTATTAGTTAATAATATTTTTCAATCCGCTAATCCATTCAAAACTGTTCAAACCATGAATTGGTTATCCGTCAATCTACTATTTGTTTTATAACTTTACTCTCAAACCGCCTGAATCGCACCGCGCACACCTCTATTTACAACTATGTTTCATAACTTAGGTGAGAAAAGAAAAGTAATGATTAGCTCAGTTATGAGAAAAAAGAAAAAATTGTAATTTTTTTACTTTTTGTTTGGATAGATAAGAGAGAAAAGAAAATAAATGATATTAATTTCTTTCATATGTTGTTTGGTTAAGCTATGTAAAAGAAAAAAACAGAAACGATATAATGTTTGTTTACTAAATTAACTTGTCATATGTGTTAATCTTTTTATTTATTCTATATCTAAAAGGATAGTTTTAGTATTATAACAAAATAATATTTGATTAGTTTCATTTCTCTCCTAATCTTTTTACTTTTGAAGAGACTAAAAATAGGAGTTATGAGAGAAATGTATTTCTCTCCATTTCATTGTTTTTCCTCTCCAAATCATTCAAACCAAACGAAAATATTAACCTTAGCAGAATAAAAGATTTTCTGGTAGATTCATAAATTGTTCGTAATATTTATACATTATTCATAATGTGACACAATATTTGTAAGGTAATCGCAATGATTCATAAATCTTACTTTATACGTATTATAAATTTACCATTCATAATTTTTATGACAAAGTGACACAAGGCACACCACAAACATATCTAACTTTTTTTCTCGCAAAATACAATAATCCATAAATACATTTTCTCGAATGTGCCACCAAATGTTTTTCATTTCCAAAACACGTGAATTCCCAAAATTAAATATAAAAAAGATGTGTCATATAAAAAAATTTAATAGATAATTCTTTGTGGTGAAAATTATAAATATTGTTTATGGTATGTTATGTCAGTGTGTATTAAAAGTTACGAATGACAAATCTATGATCTGTTTGTCTAAAATAAAAGTTACAAACTATTGTAATTATGTTATTAACATTATAGTTATGTAATGAATGATATAGTGTAAATGTTACGTATAATTTGTCAAAATGTTTGTTATAGAACATTATAATTCTTTTTACATATATTGTGAGTGGGTGAATATGTTAACAGGGTGCACATTGTATCAACTTTTATTGTATGTGATAATCAGAATTATGGTAGAAAATGGGTTTTGTTCCGTTAAGAATTTTGGAGTGCTGAAACCTTTTAGGTCAATTTAAATAGATTATCAAATACAAAACTTAAAACTCGAGAAAAAACCAAATTTAAGAATGAATTTAGCCCCGATACCAACCGGATAACACATAAAGATATTTTAAAAATAATAGAGTCGCTCACACCAACTCAAATCTACGTTTTATATAATAGAATAGATATATTAGAAAGTGTGCACAACAACATGGGAGTGCTTCAAATCGGCAATTATAAAATCTATGGACATGCTTGAAAGTTATTGTTACACTTTTGCGAATAAGAAAAATTATCACAAAATTTTTAAAGATAGTATGGATAGGTATACTCATTCCAACACCCCATGCCCCCACCTCTTTTCCTTTCCCAAAACAAAGAATTTTTTTTTTCTTCATATGATTAACTCACTATAAGTTTTGTGTAATGATTAGAGAAATGATAAATTTTTAGCTTCGAACTCATGTAGTATATAACCCATCAGGTAACATACAAGAAACACTACAATTTTAAACTACAAACAAAATGCAACTTTCTTGAAAAATTGTAAAGAAGCCCTGATGAATGACCTTGAAGACATGGCATACATTTGATTCAGCAAATGAATATATAGAGCTAATTTTTCATGAGAGAAGGAAATTACTCATTCCAACACCCCGTGCCCCCACCTTTTTTCCTTTCCAAAACAAAGAATTTTTTTCTTCCCTCATATAATTCACTATAAGTTTCCCAAGTGTACTGATTAGAGAAATGCTAAATTTTTAACTTGAACTCATGCAGTATAACCCCCTCCCCCCCCCCCCATCACAGGTAACATACACGAAACACTATAAATTTTTTATTTATAAACCAAATGCAACTTTCTTAAAAAATTGTAAAAAAGCCTTGATAAATGAACTTGAAGACATGGCATACATTTGATTCACCAAATGAATATGTAGAGCTAATTTTTCATGAGAGAACAAAATTACTATACTATCTCTCAAGACATCAATTTGTCATATAGTGAAATCGTAGAACTTACTGAAAATTCACGATCCCATTTCTTGATTTTGCATGTTTCCTCTATTCATCCAAACACCATTCTCATCACACGAGAAGGAAGTGAGACTGGGACATTCTACTTTCTCCAAATAAATCAAATTAGGAAATAATATCCTAAGTTCCATCCAATGTGAAAAATATAAAAATCCCCGAGATATTGATTTGTGATTATCCTTCAATTTTTAAACAATAAATAATAATCCCAATCAAACAATCAAAAACAAACCAACACAACGATTTAACGTTAAAAAAAAAATCACAATTGGAGTGCCTCCAATTGTGATAAAAAAAAAAAAACTACGACCAACACCACAAAATAATCCACTATGAAGACAAAAAGGAATTACATAAGTGTACTCTCAATTACCTAGCGAATCCACACCTAAATTGAACCGACCCCAATGTGTCTCTTCCACCACCGTCTTCACCTCGGAATTGTCTTGTCCAACGTTGAATCCACAACACTGATGTCGAATCCACGATGATGAGCCACTTCGGAATCCACCAAAGCTTCAGGCCCAAGTTCCCCAAAATCCACCGAAGAACAACTCTCTCTTTTGTAAACAAAACAATAATACCAACCCTTGATGTTTGACAATCTAAAATTCGTTGATTAATCGATCACCTTCTATACACCAAGGAAAATCATATAAAATAGCCTTCAATATAAAACGCTTTGTTTTTTTCTTCCTCTCTGAAAATATGGACGACTCAAGTCCTAAAAATAGTGAACAGTGCACTTTATAGAAAATAGGATCGCGCATACCGCTGAAGCGCACATTTCACCACTTGAGGGATAAGGCGGTGCGAAACATATAAACTGACCGCTCGAGCGCAACTTTCACCACTCGATCGGTAAAACTTTATTCCCAGAAGTTCAGACGCTTTGCAAAAATACTGGATGAATTTTTTCTTCGCTCGAGCGCACAAATAACCGCTTTAGCGGTCAAACAACTTCTACTGCATTTTTGCTTTTTGCTTTGGAGGCACTACCCCACGACCCCGCCGTGGTGCTGCCCTGGACCCGCCATAGGGCGCTTCTCACTAGACCCTTGCAAGCTAATCGGGCAGCTCGATCCCCGTACTTAGTCAGCGAAGTGGCAAATATGAAAAGATTAAGATCACAAACTCCTTTGTAAGGCACAATTCGGGTTGGATTCGCATCTAAACACTTATAATCTCACTGAAACAAAAGGAGCGAATACAATTACAATTGAAAGGAGTTTTGTCAAACGGGATTACCAATTACAAAAACCTAATACCTTGCATCTATAATTGATTCAAGTATTTCAATTGCAACATCTTAACTGTGGTAACTGCTATTGTGCCTAGAGAACATAATAGCCCTCCTCTGATGTAGAGTTTCTTCAAGTCCTTTAGATTGCTAAACTGTAACCATAATTCAACCCAAGAGAGTTATTAAATAACAATACATTTCAGAATCAAGTACCCTTCTATTCATATGATTCTGTTTGTACAAAAGATGGCATATGCAACTATATATTCATAAGCCATAACCTTGAATCTATAGCATGTGTCATAAATAAAAGATATGAATAAGAGTTAAACAGATAAATGGATGCCTTAATGGCTACAGCGTTCCAAGTCAATGCTTGGTTACAACAAAAGTGAGTTTAGGCTCAATCCAATTAAAGCCCTAAGCTTGTACAAAAATAATTACAATAATAACAAAAAAGAAGCTCTTAGCTACTGTCTTGGTGGAGGTATATCATCAGCACCTGAAAATGGTTTTCCACATACAGTGAGCCAAAGCCCAGTAGAGAAACTCTAACACAAAGTATGAATCTTGATAGAGTTATAAGGTGAATACATATGCAATGCTCATGCCAAAACATTTTACATTTCTTTCCAAAAACCATGCAATGTGAGGTTTATATCATAATTAATTAAAGCATTTCCTTTACAACAGAAAATAGGGTAGTGGATACAACACTGAGAATCTCTAGAACGTGTCTGCAAGTAGGCTACAAACATTACCAATTGTCATTTTTACAAGTATTAACTGGAAGGCACGACACCTAACCGCACGGGTTTCTGGACTTTCATCAAGGACACACAAGCCAACATAATTCCACAACTACACCCATACCCAGATTCATCAAGGTATTCATCATTTTTTTTCAAAACATTAAACATTTTTAAACATTTTCAATGTGTTAAATATGCAACAATACTCAATGCTAATGAATGAGAAATTAGTTTCAATTCACCTAATTCTCATGCAATTTCTACAACAATCATAGTTATCATCCACCGATAGCCCAAAATAGATATCTCTAAACAGATAAATAAATTTTCCATTAAATATACACTTTCCAAAATCCCAAGATGTGAGTGATAATTCATATCCAACTCTACCATCCTCATCAACATCATTCCAATTTCACAAAATCCAAACTCATTTTCATTTCCTATTTACAAACTCAAATATTCATATCTTAGGGCAAAATCCCTCTTTCATTGAAAATCAATTTTAATGATAGAACCTACCATTTCATCACAACACAACCTCATCATTTACAAACCCACAATCATTTCCAAGAAACCATTTTGAAAACCCCTCTTTTATTTCAAAACCAAAACCCTAGGTTATCCAAAAATCCCCAAATCATCATATTGTTTGGAAAATCAAATAACTAAGTTAAAAATCGTACTAAAGTGTGGAGAATCCCTACCTCAAAGACAAGAACCAAGAAGAACAAGGGTTGAAACTCGACAAAGCCGAAAACAAACTTTACTTTGATCAAATGGAAGCTCTAGGTGAGCTCTACCTTTTTCTCCAAAGGGCAAGGGTTGACAAACCAACAAATGATAATGTATTTGAGGGTTGAATATAAGTTTTAGAGATAGAGTGTCCAGATTTAGGGATTTGAAATGTTTATAGAGAGAGAGAGAGAGAGAGAGAGAGAGATGAAAAAGTACCTCAAAAAGTGACTTTTCAAAACTGATATACGCGCAAACCACTCGAGCGCAGGAATGGTCGCTCGAGCAACCAGACACAAAAGATAGACTGCTCATGTAACACCCTGAAATAATTACAATAAAACCATCCACAATATTAATAAATAACAATCAGTGTGTTTGGTTTGAGTTTTTTGGATTAAATTTTTTGAAAATTGACTTTTTTGGTTTTCGTGTTTTTTTGTTTTTAGTGAATATTTTTAAAATTTTAAACATTTTTTTTACTTTTTTAGATGCACCTTACTTAGATGTATTTAAAAAGTAAAAAATTTGTGAAAAAATATTTTAAAAAATTAATAAATACATAAAAATACAAAAAATGTACTGAATTCTTTTATTTTATTTTTTTTTTGTATTTTTGGTATTTAGCGAATTTTTAAAAGATTTTTTTTACAATTTTTTTACTTTTTAGGTGTATTTATGTTAGGTGTGTCTAAAAAGTAAAAAAAATTGCTTAGAATATTAAAAAAATTCAGTAAAAACAAAAAAAACATGGAAAATAAGAAAGTAGAATTTTCTAGAAAGTGTTTTTTGAAAAGTGGAAACAAGCAAGGTGAATAGCATTCTGAATACAATATCCTTTTCATTTCATATGATTCCGTGGTACAAAATGTAGCACATGCAGTTATCCATTCACAAGTCCTAACCTTGAATCTATAGCATGTGTTACAAGTTAAAGATATGAAATAGGAGTTAAAAACAAATAAGGAATGCCCTAAAGGCTTACAACTTTCTAAGACAATACTTGGTTACAACAAAAGTGAGATTAAACTCAATACAAATAAAGCTCTAAGCTTTTACAAGGTAAATACAACAAACAAACAAAATGAAGTTCTTGCTCCAAATCTTCCCAAGCTATTGCCTTGGCGGAGGCATATCATCAGCACCTGAAAATGATTTTTCCACATAGGGTGAGCCAAAGCTCAGTAGAAGTACTCTAACATAGTTTATGAATCTTAACAAAGATATAAGATGAATGCATATGCAATGCTCATGCCAAAAACATTTTATATCTCTTCCCAAAAACAATTTATAAAACCATTTCCTTTACAACTGTCACGACCCAAACCATCCCTATAGGTTTAGTATCGTAACCAGCCAGTAACCCTGGGATTACCAAAGGCCTTAGAACAGATTAATACATAATAAGGGGCTGCGGAAGCAAATATATAAAACATATATAGTCCATTGAGCTGTGTAGACATACATGGGACAGAAATTTCAAAGTTTCTATGCATACATGTGACGTCATAATTACAGTAGTCTTACGTCACCCACTTATACAGATAAAACCAAAATGGGACTTAGCCCAATATATAGATAAACAAAAATTTGTTCATATTCAAAAGAAGAAAACAAAGTCTTAAGTTCAAAACTCGACCACTTGACTCTCTTTCCGGAACCTCCTCAAAAGGCACAAAGGTTGGTTGACAAAACGAAACTCCAAGCCATCAACTCTGAGCCTAGTCACGTGCCTGGTCACCTACATAAATACTTAATACAGTGAGCTGGAGCTCAATGAAATAATAACTGAGTAAAGGGGTTAAAATGAATGATGTCCCATATCAGATATTTATTTCAAAAACAGAAGCATATCCATATTCATGTTCTTGTTCAAATCATATACAGAAGTTAGAATTCATGCTTAATCATACGTGGTGCATCTATTAGCGCTAACAGAACAGATACAGAACAGATGATGGTTATAAGTAACCAGTTCCATAAAGGAACCTTCGGATCTGGGTAACAGACAATAGATATGCTGAGCTCCATGATGAAGCCTCCAGTACGAGTAACAGATAACAGATATACTAAGTTCCATGATGGAACCTCCGATACCGGGTAACAGCTAACAGATATGCCAAGAATGCCACGAATACTTGTCAAAAATTTGATAATCATTCATTGTACAGAACATAACATTTCAGAAAATAAATCTTATTTCATCATACAGAAAATAAATAAAGTTGAACATAGCTTTACTAAGTTATTACTCACAGATGGCTCCAAAAGTAGACAAACAGAATAGACAAAGCAATAGCTTACGGCGCGTGACCTACGCAAGCATAACAGATACACACATTGAAACACACATTCGGGTAGTACTTAACTTATTTCATTTCATTCTTAGTGTGTTTCTAAGTCTTATCCTTATTATTGTGTCTTAATAAGGGCTTGAGAATGCTTAGAATGCAATGAGGATGCCAAAATGTGGTTCAAAACACTTAGGCCTCGTTTGGGAACCCTCCTTTTTAGTCAAAAAGCCAAAAAGTTCCTAAATTAGCCAAAAAGCCAACAACTCATACAAAAAAGTCAAATATTCTCTTTTCTCTCTACTTTTTGCACATCTTTTCATAAAAAGCCAAAAAGTCATCCCAAACATACTAGTTTTTTTTAGCTCATATTTTAGCCAAATAGCCAAAAAGTTATTAAATTAGCCTGTTCCCAAACGGGGCCTTAATCAAATTTGCTAAAAACAGGGTCTTCGCTCAAGCGCAACTTCCTTTGCTCGAGCGGATGTTCAAAAATACGAGTGGTCGCTTGAGCGCAACTTCCTTCACTCGAATGGTCTATAAACTCCGCAAAAGTACTGGTTGTGTGAATTTCCCACTTGACGATCGCTCGAGCGTGAGACTGAGTTCTTCGCTCGAGCGCAACTCTGGTTACTCGAGCGGTCTGCAAAATGTGTAAACTTCTGGGAGCACGCATTTTACGCTCGAGCCAACTTTTGGTCGCTTGAGCAGAAGTATAAAATAAAGAGTGGTCACTCAAGCAGGTTCTGTCGCTCAAGTAGTGAGACAGAATTCTAGAATTTCCAAATTTGCTCCCAAGCTCAAAACTTAAATTCAAAGCTGTATATCATGTTCTTTTGGGCCAAAAACATAAGGAAACTTATGCAAACTTGTAAAACATGATGAATTCAAAATCATTTCACAAAATCAACGCCCAAAAGCAAGCCAATTGTGCAAAAATCATGCTTGAAACTCATGATATACACATGCATGTAATTTCTTCAAACTTAAACCTTTCAAATCATGCTCAAACAAGGTAATTTGATGAAAAACATGATGAAGTCTCATAATTAAGTTAAAAACAAGACATGCATGGGAGAATTGCTTGAAATCAACTTCAAAATACCATGGAATGTACATGCATGCATGATCTACTCTCATCTTCAACCATCTAAGTTCAAATTATGCATTACTTAACTCAGTTCTCTTGAATTCATGTTCTTAATGTCATAATCATATAACTTGAAGGTTGGATTCATACCTAGGCTTTTCAATTTAGGCTCAAAAGGCTTGATTCTTGAGTCTCTAACTTCAATCCTTCAATTCCTAGCAATTACCTTAGATTTAGCTTAATTCTTCTCCAAATTGACTCTAATCTCACTCTCCCTCACGTTTGGTAACAAGAAGTGAAGAAAAGAGATAAGTTGAGGCACATATAGGAGCCTTATATAGGCTTGATTAATGAGTCTTAATTAAGTTTGGCTTAAGCTAATCAAATGACCGTTATTTATTCTAATTAATTCGTTCCAAATCGAATTTCAATCAAACCTACCAGAAAATTTTAAAAATTCTAAATACCTCATAAATCTAATCAATTTCGTAATCGGATGCCGATAAGGCCTTCAATTCATAAATCAAATCAGAAACACAAACAGATATTTCTACGATAGACAGATAGAAACACAAATAATACAACACATATGCAATTAATTCAAAATTCCCTCTTAATTATTTATTAGGCATCCCTAATCATGGTTTAATAGTTAAGCACAGGTCGGGGTTGTTACAACAACAGAAAATAAGATAGTGAATCACACTTTGGGAATCTCTAGGTACGTGTCTGCAAGTAGACTATACAAGTGCTACCAATTGTCATTTTTACCGGTATTAACCGGAAGGTTTGACACCTATTCGCGCGGGTTTCTAGTCTTTTACCAAGGACACACAAGCCAACTTAATTTCCGTAACCACACCCCTACCCCGATTCACCAAGGTATTCACTTTTTTTTTTTTCAAAACAATATACATTTTCAATGTCTTAAAGATACAACAATGTTCAATGCAAATAGATGAGAAATTAGTTTCAATTCACCTAATTCTTATGCAATTTCTACAACAATCATAGTTATCCTTCACCGATAGCCTAAAAGAAATATCTTTAAACAGATAATTAATTTCCATAAAGATAAACTTTTCAAAAATCTCAAGATGGAAGTGATAATAAATATAAAGCTCCGCCATCCTCATCAACATCAATCCAATTCCACATTTCCAACATCAATTCCATTTATCATTACAAAATCAACATTTGATATTCTTAAGGCGAAAATCCCTTTCCTTTATAAATCAATTTCAAAGATAAAAATCCATCATTTCATCATAACTTAACAATAAATTCATTTCCTCAATCATTTCCAACAACCCATTTGAAAACTCCTCTTTTTGATTTGAAGCCAAAACCCTAGATTGTTCAAAATTCCCCCTTTTCACAATATTGTTTTATGAAAACAAATAGCTAAGTTAAAAATCATAAAAAAGTGAGAAGAAATCCCTACTTCAAGCTTAGAAGACGAGTGAGAGAGAGAGAGAGAGAGAGAGAGAAGAAACTCCAACAACGCCGAAACCCAACTTTGTTCCGATCAAAAGAAAGCTCTCGGTGTGCTCTACCTTTTTATCAAATGGACAGAGGTGGAAAAATCAATGGATCTAGATGTATTTGTAGAGAGAATGTGAGTTCTAGAGAAAGAGGCTCTAGATTTAGGGTTTTTAGAATGTTTAGAGAGAGAGAGAGATGAAAAAGTGACTCAAAAAGTGACTTTTACGAACTGGTATACGCGCAGACCGCTTGAGCGCAAAAAGTGTTGCTTGAGCGACCAAGCACACAAAAGTAGGACCGCTCGAGCGCATGAATCATCGCTCGAGTGAAGAATACAAACTCCTAGAAGTTTTACAGACATAGGACCATCGCTCGAGCGCAAGAAAGATCGCTTGAGCCAACACTGCTCAAGCGAAGAATACCATCTCTTAGTATCTCTATAGACCTGCAAAAGTACTAGAATTTCATAAAAACCGCTCGAGCACAGGAATCACCGCTCGAGCGAAGAGGCAAAATTCTAGGCAACAACAATTTTGAAAATTAGCTACCATCCTATTCCAAACGCAACCAAGACACTTCAATAACCGAACTCAATGAGGAATAAGGAGAAACAAGACGTGAACAACCATATAAGATAATGAAACCCAAATCCAAAACATCAAGGGGTCAAGTCTAAACCAAAATCGCTATAGCTCGAGCGAACAAAGTGACCGCTCGAGTGAAGAATACCACCCTCCCAGTAGTTTTGCAGGCCTGCAAAAGTACTGGAAGTTCTCAAAGTTCGCTCGAGCGCAAGAAAGTTCACTCGAACGAACAAGTCAAAATCTGGGTAGCAACAGTTTTGAAAAACTAACTTCCAACCTATTTCAAACATAATCACGACACTCCAATAACCAAACTCAACAAGGAATAAGACAAATAAGGATATGGAAAACCAAATATGACAAGGAATCCCGGATCCAAAACAATGAACAGATCGGATTTAAACCAGAATTGCTATATAGACCACAACTAAATAGGTGTAGTCATCTCAGGGAAACACTCAAGCTCTAATTTCTGCAAAGAGGAAGGAAGTTCCAATTGGAGAGGAAGTTCTGAATCATGTTGCTAAGTTATGATCTTGTTAATGCTTTTGTCAGCTTGGCACGTGTAGACACCCCATTTTTGACCGTCCTCAAGACTTGGACGTCATCATTTGAACACTCGATGATTATCCATGTTCGTGTTCGTCTTGAGTTCTCGGAGGTTTTGGCCGCGCGCCTTGCCTCAAGACCTCTCGACTTATTTGTTTTATGCTTAGTTGTGGACCAAGCACTTAGGTTTTTGCCTCTGAGGGTAGGAAATGGCTTGTTGGCCACCCCCACACCCGACCGACCTCGGCTTGTTGCCACCAGCCCTGTTTTATTGCTACCGGCCAAAAGTTTTGGCCGATCGGCAATGTTCTTGGTCAGCCAGCCATTATTTTAGTCGATCGGTCACTTTTTCTGGCCAAGACCCTTGTTTTAGCTTCTTGAAGAAGCTTGAACCTTTTGAACCCTTGGTTTTTAGCTTCTTAAAGAAGCTTGAACCTTTTGAACCCTTGGTTTTTAGCTTCTTGAGGAAGCTTGAACCTTTTGAACCTTTTCTTTAGCTTCTCCAAGAAGCTTGACCTTTTTTAGCTTCTCCAAGAAGCTTGAACCTTTTGAACCTTTGCTTTAGCTTCTCCAAGAAGCTTAACCTTTTTTAGCCTCTCCAAGAAGCTTGAACCTTTTTAGCTTCTTGAAGAAGCTTGACCCTTTGCTCCAAGCTTCTAAGAGAAGCTTGAACCTTTCTTAGCTTCTTGAGGAAGCTTGACCCCTTTGCTCTAGCTTCCTCAAGAAGCTTGACCCTTTTGGTTTAGCTTCCTTAAGAAGCTTTGCCCCTTTGCTCCAAGCTTCTAAGAGAAGCCTTGGACCTCTTCTTCTATAAGAGAGACCCTCCACTCCACTTGCAAGGGTTGAGAAATTTTGGCTAAGGCATATACATACACCTCTCTCTATCTCTCTACATCCAAGCTCCAAAGCTCCATTGTTCTTGCACCATTGCACTACACCTCCTATCCTAACACCCCCACCATCACTCTAAGCACCTTGGAGCTGGTTTTCAGAGGTTGAAGGCTTACTATTTTGGTCCAGAAGCTGCTGGCTCTTTTGACTACAAGGGTAACTCTCATTTTCCCCCTTTTTAGCATTGTTTTGCTTCATATCTTAGCCTAGTTTGCAAGCATATTTGGGATTTGTCATAAACTGAAAAAAAAAAAAAGTCTTGTTTTGAGCTTCTAAACATGTTTGTTTAAGACTATTTTTCCGTTGGGGGCATCTACCCCCTTTCATGCTTCATTTCCTCTTGTTTTAGGCCATGCATTAGGGCCTTTGTGTTGAGCTTTGTTGGCCCTTTTGACCACTGAAATCCAATGGATTTTCAGTGGTTATTATGTGTTTTTGAGCATCAAAATCAGAGAGGGGTGACCCTCTCACCCCTTGTCTTGTTTTCTAGCATTATTGGCCTTACAAAGGAGCCCATATTTTCACACTTCTTGAGCATATTTCAGGCCATTATTTGTGAGTTTTATGACCTGCATGAACTCTGTCTAGAGTTGTTTTTGCCATATTAGGTGTCTATCTTGCATGTGTAAAGTAATCCTCTTCATTGCCTTTCAAAGGAGCCTTCATTTGCATGCTTCCTAGCCTTATTTCAGACCCTTTTCAGTGAGTTTTAGGGCCCGCATAACCTCTGTCCAGAGGTGGTTTTGCCATTTTGTATGTCCATTATACATGTGTAGAATAACCCTCTTATTGGCCTTTCAAAGGGACATATCATTCTTGCATGCATTGACTGAGTTTCAGTGGGTTTTTGGTCATATTTTGGCATAACATACTTCTGTTTTTGGTTGGTTTGGTGACCTCTCATGTGCTTCATATAGTTGTAGTGCAAATCATGGTTCACTAACTTGTTTTGCATGATGTTTTGGCCGCCTTTCCTAGCATATTTTGGCCATGCCTTAAACTGATTTTGTGCATGTTTTGGACTACCTTAGCTCTATTTTTGGGTCTCATGGTCGAATGATGTTTGTTTTGCATGCCTGTAGTTCAATATCCATGCTTAACTTTGAGTTTTGAGGTCCATCACATGCATATACTGAGGTGTTTTCATGTTTTGGGGCCATTGCACATCATATTTCAGAGCTTATATGCATGCCATATTCCCTTGATTTCCACTCTAGTGCATTAGAGAGTCGGGCTTGTATGCCTCATTTACCGACCATTGCATGGGCTTCATTTGAATGCATTCTGAGCCATCATTTTAGACCAATTTCCCACTGTCTTGGACCTGCCTAGGGTCTGTTTAGGGTTGATTTTGCCATTTGTGCATTGCTTTGTGTACCTTTAGTGTAACGCACTTCACTAGTTTCGGTATTCGGGCCATTTAGCATGCATCGTGTGAAGTGTTTGCATGATTTGGGACCATCGTGCATCATGTTTCAGAGCTGGAGAATGTATGCTTCCATGCCATATTTCATCCTTTGTCATGCTTAGTTAGAGTTGCATGTTGTGCCTTAGGATCGGTCCTTTGTATTCGTGCATGTTTGCATGTATTTCGGTTGTCTCATTTTCATGTATGGCCACTGATGTGAGTGTGGCTGAGGTCCACTCATATTGGTGTAAGTCCATCTTGCATTTGTATATACCATTTAGTTCATGTGCGCATGATGGTCTTCGTAAGTGCATTGTGTATGCCATGTTATGTCACATGCATTGTGTATGCCATTTTAGCCCATAGCATTGCGTATGCTAGGTTGCATGTTAGTCGCATTGTGTATGCCATCTCATTGCTTTGTGTTTGGAGTAGGGTTTAGTCTGAACACGGGAAACGAGGGACGTTTCGTACTCCAAGTGGCAAAATGTGCCTCGATTCTCGGTCGCCGACACTCTTGACTGTCCATGATAGAGTTGTTGGCTTTACTTACTTATATGTGCATTCATTTCACATCGAGTCGTGCAATTCGACTTCTCGGCCATCATGCATCGAGATGCGTGATTGGTGGCACGAGGATCGAGGACTACACTCCCTTGAGCTTGTGCAAGGACGGGGAGAGTGGTCATGCACACATTTGTTGAAAATACATTGCCTTTTCTCTCTCTTGCCTTTGTTGCAGAAAAACCAGAAACCAGAGGTGGAAACTGATCGGCCGACCAGATTTTCTGGCAGGCCGACCACCTTCTTTGGTCTCCACCACAAAGGGTGGTCGGCAGGTGGTCTCCCATGCTAATAACTGGTCGGTGGCCTTCCCAAGGTGGAGTTTCAGCCTTCTGGAGCTTTGTGCAAGTTTCTGAGATCAATTGCAAACAAAGGCGAGGCGAGGCGTCGTGATGGAATTTCCCGACAAGGCGACCCGAGTATGCATGCATCCTTCATCATTCGGAACAGAGCTGAGGCAATCCATTGCACGTAGTATAGCATGCTAGTTTACTTTGCTTTCCTAATTCATTTGTTAAGTAATTAGTATTGTGTAATAATTCGTTATTTATTTTGGTTGTGTAATATTCTTTCGGACCCTCCGAGCGAGGGCAATTGTGTAATAAGTGTGCGTATGTGTGATGTATGTCTTCCAACCCCACGTCTTTCTCCCTTTTATTTACCAGCTTATGATGCTAGTTTAGGGCATGTTTCAATTAGCATACTTATGCTCGCATGTTTGCATCCATTCATTTGTCTTGCATACACCAGGCTCGGCGCATCATACTAACTGCATTGTATTTCAATTCCGAGTTGAATACGTGTATCATTTGTTGCATTTCATATGCCATGTTTAGAATAGCCGAGCCTATCTTAGTTGCATTTTGCATGTGTTGTATTAGCCATCTTAACATGAACTAGGATCATGCATTGATTACTAACTAGTTTCTGTTTTGGCTTGGAGTACTCGGTAAGTATTTATGCTTTAGCATCCTCGCATGTGTGTGAGTAACTGCCATGATAGCATGCTTACCATGAGGCTAAGTGCTTATGTGATATAACTGCCTGAATGCTTGTGGGTGGAGGTTGGATTATCTGAATTGGAACAATTCATTGATTGCGAGTTTTAAGCCCACTAGATAATGGCAAATCACCATGTTTTCTAAGCCCACTTGAGGGTGGCAAAATCCGCATTTTAGCCTACTCGCGAGTAGCAAACCGCTTTCAAAAACAAACATGAAATGTTTTGTTCCAACTCAGGCGATCCAGTCTATACTTGTATGCTGTGTGCATCACATAGTAATTCTAGGCTAATAACCGGAATAAGAGCACATAATGTTTTCAAAACTCGATATCATGGTTAGTAGAGGCCGATCTTTGATCGGGGGAGTGGGGGTGCTCCCGAAGTGACCTTCCCCAATCGTACTCAAGTTCCCGAGCCGAAGCAACTTTGGTGATGACGGACACGTCGCCTTAGGCATGAGTCAGGGTTTCCTAAATTCCCCCAAAATAAATATTTAGGTGGCAACTCTGTATCTGGCAAAGCAGTCCATGTTTGACACTTCTTTCAAAAAAATCTGTTTTCAAAAACAATTTGCCGAATTTGGACTCTTTGATGATTCATCGGTCTTGCATTGCACTCTGCGAGATTAGATACAGGACCGTGACATTGAGTCCTGAACTGTAGTGAGCCCAATGAACAAAACGGGATTCCCTCCCGGGACGTTCGGGGACGTCTACAGCACGTAGCCTTGGTTGTGGGCGTCCTTGCTTAGGTATGTCATCTATTTCACCTCGTAAAATGCAATCTGACCAGGATATTTTTAACTTCTGCAGGGTTTTTAATCTTTGTAAATGACGAAGCTGCTTATTTGTTGGGAATTCTTTCATACTTGTGTATATGCTCAGTTTTCTCAACTTTGGCAAATTTGTCAAATCATCAATAGTACATGAGTTTTTAGCCTTGGAATCTCCAATGATAAATCCCTTAAGAACTTGGAGTTCTGATAGTAAACCAAGGCCCTTGGGCATGTGATCTAAAAAGTAACACTCAGATATGTCTAAGTGTGTCAAATTCTTAAGTAAGCCAATCCAATCTGGAACAACCTCAAGATTGTGACAAGCTTTGAGATCTAGAATCTTAAGATTGGTCATTCGTGAAATACATGGAGAAGCACTGTAATCAAAGAAATTCCTCAAAGGCTAAAAAACCTCAACTGATGCATATTCTTTAGTGCATAGAGAATTTTGGTGTCTAAGACTTCAATGTGATGCGTGACCGAGCTCTGCCACCTTCCCAAGTAAACAACTTTGAATTCAATGCGCTTGAAAAACTTTTCATAGCTTCCATCAATAATAACAGCATCAGCGTTGACGAAGCATCTATACCAAAAGTTGATGAAGCATTGATGCTGAATATAACCAAAATTACGCAAAAACTTTGGTTCAATGGTTAAAGCAAAGAGAACGTAAGGGGGCATCTTGTAACTATCCACAACCAATCTACAATTTTTGTAGATAGGCTCGATGAACCCCTTTGCAGTAAGCTCATCCAAGATCTCGTTGACAAAATCCTCTGCCATCTTCCTCAATACAATTTCTTTTTCTGTATTTTGGTCCATCGACTTTATTGGGGATAGAAGTCCCTCTCCAATTGCCAGTAAATCATAAGACTTCTCTTTATAGTAACCATTTCTAGGAACATCAAGAAAAAATTCAAACAATCTTCTAGTTACAGGGGAAGGCTATGGAAAGATACCGGGATATCTTCAAGTGCAATGGTGTGATCAAACTTTGGCTCCTTGTACAAGCTATGCTAATAGCCGGCCTTGTTTACATCAACTTGGTAATTGCTGCTACTACTATTAATGGATCCATCAAACCATGGTTTCCGATGTGGTTTTGAATCATCATCATAATGGATTTTCAGCTTAGAGGGAATCTGGGATTTCAACTTCTTGACAGACATTTTCAATTGGCCAAGTTCGTTAGTATCACTCCCTCTTGTTTTGAGCTCCTCAAATTTCTCACAAGCCTGGTTGATTTGCACATTCATATGATCTATATAATTCTGAGTCTTTGCCATGTCCCCTTTCATGGAAATAAGATCTCGATCAATCATGTTAGCGAGCATAGAAGCATCACCGTGGTAATTGTTGTTGTTTGTGGTGGTGGTTGGGACGGTAGCGGTGGTGGTGGAAGTGGAGGCGACGGTGGTGGTAGCTAATCGCGGTGAACTCTTGTCTTTAGAATAATCCAAAGATGATGAGTAAATGGGGTTGTATTTGTTGACATAATTTAAGAAGAAAATTATAAAAAAATATTGGCAAGAAAATCAATCAGAAGGATTAGTGGACACAACTAGGTACATAGAATTAGAGAGCTGCTAAGCTAATTCTTTTCAAACACTTGAACTCATCATATATCCATTTAGAATTTGAAAACAAATAGAATAGATTTATGGGGCATTTACACATAAGTTCTAATTTATGAATTTATAGTTCATTAAGTCCTAACTAAGATTTTTTTGATCTTCAAGTTCCATCAAATTTTTAATAATCAGAATTGCCATTCAAATAATGGTTATTCATCATTTATGATTATCTATAAAATAATATGATGATTTGACATTTATTTTGATTTTCAAAACTTTAAAACATCAAGTTTCAAATTGAAAAAAATAAATAAATTATGTGCACAAAAAAAAAAAAAAAAACTACTGTTTTTTTTTAAAAAAAAATTTGAAAAAACTGAATTATTTTTTTGTACAAAACTAAAAATTTTGTGTTTATAAAAGAGCATGATGATGGAACATTGATATACAAAACTAAAATAAAAATAAAAACTTTAAAAATAAAAAAACTGATAATGTTCTCAGTTTTAAAACTAGAAAAAATTGATAATATTCTCGATTTTATTGGATAGTTGAATCAAACCAATAAGTAGAAGGGGAAAAACGTTAAATCCCATGCTCTTTTTTTCTTTTTTTTTTCCATCAGTTAATGAAACAATTATCTGGAATATTACTGTTGGCTACATATTTGTATAAGCCAATTACAAATCAACGCATGGCAGAATAAGGGTCATACAGGAAGACTATTCAAGTCTTCGATCATGATCGTACACGTGGCAGTTATTATTGGTTATTACGAGATCTAAGTAGCATTGGATCAGCAAAGAGATGCAAAGTGATGTGGCTTCAACGGTTACTCACATTCAAATTCAAATTATGAGGGAAGCCTAACTGCAAATGATGGCATAGTGGAACTAATTATAAGGCAACGTGATCAGCGATCATGGAGGAGCAGTTCGACGGTTGGAAATGCAGTTCGATGGTCATCCTCGAGAAGTATAAATAACAGAGAAGGCCCCAGAAAAAAGCCCCAAGCTCAGATCCAAAAAACCAGTCTTATTCTACTTCATTTCCTTTCCAGTTTTACATTTCCTGTTCTTTACATTTCTGTACTTTAAAATTCCTGCACTGCACTTCGTTCATAGGAGTAGTTTCAAGTAGATTGTGGTTGTAAACCTCTACGAGGCTGATTTGGATCATTGTAAGTTTTTCATTTTAATGAAATGCTTCAATTGTTCTTCATTTAATTGTTATTTGCTTAATTCTCCTAAATCAAGCCACCAGTAAATTTCCTCTTCATTGAGGCTGAAAGAACTAAAACACAATCGTCTGATAATTGGTTGGCAATTAATTTTCTGTAAGGACTGATTGATCCTTGCTGGCACGCTCATAATTACAATAATAACCTTCGAAAGCCAAAAAGCCAACATATATTTTTGGCACGCCCGGTGGGACTAATTGAAATGGCTAGACGTAGGAGACAAGGAGAAAATGAACGCTTGGAAGAAGGCGTGGAAGGAGAGGTAGAAGTGCCTAATCCAGAGGATAATGTGATAACACATCTTGTGGAAGCACCCAGTTCATCAGAACCTATGGTCGAACAGACCAGCACTTCAGAACAACTACCACATGTTCAGAATATTGGACGAGGCCAAGGAATTGGACCATCCACTATTCCATCTACTCAGCCAATAAATCCATGGGGTGGCCTAGTAGATGTTATGGGACAGCAGTTAATGAACACAATGGAAAGATGGGCAACATCCTTTTTGGATCGAATGAATACCCACCAACCAACAAACACAAGACACATGGAGGAAATTTCAAATGTCCCTCAGCAAAGATTAGCTAGAGATAAACGGCCTATGCAAATTAATGGACATTTTAATGGTCAAAATAGTAATCAAAACTATGAAAGACCATCACCCCAGTCTTGGTATGAACCTATTTCGAGGCTTATGGCAGGTCAAAATGCATCGGTACTTAACAGTGAAGCCATGCAAGTTGGTAGATCTGGCCCAGTACAAGAAAATGGCATAAGAATGGTCCCAAATGCCATGTTCGAAGCCATACCTGGCACAAGGGGATTTACTAATCCTTTATTCGAATTTATGCCCGGGGGGTTTGAAGGTTTTCTTACAAATGGAAGAGACACAATACCTGTTCCAGCACCTTTCGCAGGTCCTTTCACTGGACAGGCTCAAAGGGGTTACCCACACCCCTAACAGCAACCAGCACCACAGGGACAACCAGTCCCAAATATACCACCCTATGGACCAAGAGGACCCCAGGCACAAGGTTGTCCACCAAACCCTGTGTTTGTCCCTCCAGTAGTGGTTCAGCGGGCACAAAATATGGTCCCTAGGGACCAAATTGCTGATATTGTTAGAGAGATGTGTGGACCGATGGCTCGGGGGGTCCAGACTCCTGTGTACAGGAAACCGTACCCAGAATGGGTAGATAGGGTACATGAATACCAAAGAGGTTTCAAGATACCAGATTTTGCCCTTTTTTATGGGAATGGAAACCAGTCAACAGTGGAGCATATTGCTAGGTTTGCTGCTCAATGCGGTGAATTCACTAATAATGATTATATGAAGTTAAGATTATTCCCAAATTCTATAACTGGGGGAGCATTTGTATGGTATATTAACCTTACACCTGGCTCTATCCAAACTTGGCAACAAATGGAAGAGGCATTTCATGCCCAATTCTTCCAATCGGAGCCAAAGGTTTCCATGGCAAACTTGGCAAGATTGAGTCAAAGGCCTGATGAAAAGGCTACTCAGTTTATTACCAGATTTAAAAGAGCACAAAACAAATGTAGGGTTATCCTATCAAAGCCAGAATTCGTGAGATTGGCTCAAAATGGCTTAGAGTTTAGGCTTCGAAAGAAGTTTGACTCAACTAAGTTCAGAGACTTGGTGGAACTAACTTATAAGGTATCTAGGTATGAAGCATTACTAGAGGAAGAACAAGATCGAAATAATGCATCGTACAAGACATATTATAGAAATCCTAATTATGAGATTGATGCAGCAAAGATTGTGGGGAAAGAACCTGTGATCTGTAAGGCATTAATTCATAAGGATACAACAATTGACCAGCAGTTTAAAAGAAAGACCTTCATAGGAAATACTCTTTCGATTTAACCAAGGCAGATGACATTTTTGATCATTTGTTTGCGGCCAACTTCCTTAAGTTACCAAAAAGAGTCAAAATTCCATCTCCAGATGAACTTAAAGGAAAAGTGTATTGTAAATGGCATAATTCTTGGTCTCACTCGACTAAAAACTGTATTGTTTTTCGAGACAGGATCCAAGAACAAATTCGGAAAGGAAGTCTAAAATTCCCAGCTAAAGCAGAAAAGGCCATGGGGATCGACAGTAATCCATTTCCAGAAGTTGGAGAAAGTGCAGCTAATGTTGTTGTACCAGACTTCCAGAATTTATCTCTGCAGGAATTGGAAGAGGTCAATGTGCAAATGCATGTTGCCAGCCAGGCTACTGCTAAGAAAGACACTAGAAGTCTGCCAGTTGTTGGACAAGGCTCTACAAGTCAGGGAAAAGACTCTGATGAAGAAGCATTGGATGATGATTCCTTGGAGGCAACAGTTATCCAAAGAATGTGTCCCAGGTGTAGGTTGAGCTACAAGTGGCTGAAAGGGCTCCCGATTGATGGGAAGCAATACTACAGGGATGTGCAGAGACGTCCTAAACCAACCAGTGCTCATAACAAAA